>RJWK010055175.1:0-14801 GCA_004363435.1 Platanista minor
TTCTTTTTCAGATAGACTGCCTATTTCCTCTTTATTTGTTAGGTCTGGTGTGTTTTGATCTTGCTCCTTCACCTGCTGTGTGTTTTTCTGTCTTCTCATTTTGCTTATCTTACTGTGTTTGGGGTCTCCTTTTTGCAGGCTTCAGGTTCGTTGTTCCTGTTGTTTTTGGTGTCTGTCCCCAGTGGCTAAAGTTGGTTCATTGGGTTGTGTAGGCTTCCTGGTGGAGGGGACTAGTGCCTGTGTTCTGATGGATGAGGCTGGATCTTGTTTTTCTGGTGGGCAGGTCCATGTCAGGTGGTGTGTTTTGGTGTGTGGCTTTATTATGATTTTAGGCAGCCTCTGCTAATAGGTGGGGTTGTGTTCCTGTCTTGCTAGTTGTTTGGCATAGGGTGTCCAGCACTGTAGCTTGCTGGTCTTTGAGTAAAGCTGGGTGCTGGTGTTTAGATGGAGATCTCTGGTAGATTTTTGCCATTTGATATTATGTGGGGTTTGGAGGTCTCTTGTAGACTTGTGTCCTGAAGTTGGCTCTCCCACCTCAGAGGCACAGCACTGACTCCTGGCTGCAGCACCAAGAGCCTTTCATCCACATGGCTCCGAATAAAAGTGAGAAAAAGTAGAAAGGAAGAAAGAAAGAAAGAAGGAAAGAGAGAGAGAGAGAGAGGAGAGAGAGAGAGAAAGGAAGGAAGGAAGGATAAAATAGAATAATGTTAGATAAAATAAAATAAGTTTATTAGAATAAAAAATTATTAAGACAGAAAAAAAATTTTTTTACGTTAAAAAAAAAACCAGACAGATAGAACCCTAGGACAAATGGTGAAAGCAAAGCTATGCAGACAAAATCTCACATAGAAGAATACACATACACACTCATAAAAAGAGGAAAAGGGGAAAAAAAAAATCTTGCTCTCAAAGTCCACCTCCTCAATTTGGGATGAGTTGCCGTCTATTCATGCATTCCGCAGATGCAGGGTACATCAAGTTGATTGTGGGGATTTAATCTGCTGCTCCTGAGGTTGCTGGGAGAGATTTCCCTTTCTCTTCTTTGTTCACACAGCTCCCGCGGTCAGCTTTGGATTTGGCCCCGGCCCTGCATGTAGGTCGCCGGAGGGCGTCTGTTCTTCGCTCAGACAGGACGGGGTTAAAGAAGCCGCTGACTTGGGGGCTCTGGCTCACTCAGGCTGGGAGGAGGGAAGGGCACGGAGTGCGGTGCGAGCCTGCAGCGGCAGAGGCCGGCAGGACGTTGCACCAGCCTGAGGCGCGCTTTCGTTCTCCCGGGGAAGCCGTCCCTGGATCACGGGACCCTGGCGTTGGCGGGCTGCACAGGCTCCGGGAGGGGAGGAGTGGAGAGTGACCTGTGCTCGCACACAGGCTTCCTGGTGGCGGCAGCAGCAGCCCTCGTGCCTCAGGCCCGTCTCTGGGGTCCGCGCTGGTAGCCGCGGCTCACGCCCGTCTCTGGAGCTCCTTTAAGCAGCGCTCTTAATCCCCTCTCCTCACGCACCAGGAAACAAAGAGGGAAGAAAATGTCTCTTGCCTCCTCGGCAGGTCCAGACTTTTTCCCGGACTCCCTGCCGGCTAGCCGTGGCGCACTAACCCCCTGCAGGCTGTGTTCACGCGGCCAACCCCAGTCCTCTCCCTGCGCTCCGACCGAAGCCCGAGCCTCAGTTCCCAGCCCCGCCCACTCCGGCGGGGGAGCCGACAAGCCTCTCGAGCTGGTGAGTGCCGGTCGGCGCCGATCCTCCGTGCGGGAATCTCCCCGCTTTGTCCTCCGCGCCCCTGTTGCTGCGCTCTCCTCTGCGACTCCGTAGCTTCCCCCTCCGCCACCCGCAGTCTCAGCCCGTGAAGGGCCTTCTCAGTGTGTGGAAACCTTTCCTGCTTCACAGCTCCCTCCCACTGGTGCCGGTCCCGTCCTTATCCTCTGTCTCTGTTTTTAGGGTTTTTTTGTTTGCCCTACCCAGGTAAGTGTGGAGTTTCCTGCCTTTTGGGAGGTCTGAGGTTTCTGCTAGCGTTCAGTAGGTTTTCTGCAGGAGTTGTTCCACGTGTAGGTGTTTTTCTGGTGGATCTGTGGGGAGGAAGGTAATCTCCGCGTCTTACTCTTCCGCCATCTTGTCTCTAACCCCCGACAGGCAGATTCTTAACCACTGCGCCACCAGGGAAGCCCCTGCTCCCTAGTTTTTAATGCGTTCTTGTACCAGCAGCTTTGGCTGGTATAAGAAGAATCACTGCTGGGGCAGGTTGCCAACAGTGATGTCAGTTTAGATACAGAGAGTGGGGAAAATTGAACTTAAATGAGTTGGTATCTGTATTCAGTCGTAAAGTATTACATGTTAGAATTGGAAGGATCTTAGACGAACTAGGGTTATCTTTCAATTTTATTGGTAAGGAAACAGGGGCTCTATGAGAAAAAAGAGACCAAGGTCACAGAAGTTGTTAGTGGCAGACCCAGGACTGGAATCTACATTAGAACCCTGAACCACAGCTGGCTCTCCACATCAGTGTATTAACCCAGTGTGCTTGCAGAGAGGGTAAATGCATTTTGTGAGAGGATAGATGAGGGAGTGCAGATGAGCTTGTTTTTCACATAAGCCTTTTTCATTAAGGACTAGAACAGTTGGTGGATTCCTCCACACCTCTCCCGGGAGAGCCCTTCTGTCCCTCCCTTGCTGGCAATTGCCCATTTAGGTTATACATCCATTGAGCAGGAAGTGTGCTGATTTTGTGGTTCACCTCTTACTAAGACCTCCCTGGTTCTCTGGTAGCTGATCTTATTTGACTGTTAATTGCAAGTCATCATATAATGTTAATAATATTAGTCTGTTAAGTGAAATTCATTTAACCTGGCTCAGCAGATATTTTATGCATGTTATATCTCCCTACTGGGATCACTGGGGCTGATAACCAAGGAAAATGTGATCAGTATGGGCTTAAATGGAAATAATATATAATGAAGCTGGCTTGACAGTGGGATTTGGAATCGCGAAACTGTATTCTAAAATGCTCAGTTGCAGTAGGTGGTCTTTGTCATGATTCCAAGAGGATTACATTTAAATTGTGGTGCATTCTTTGCCATGAGTGAGCATCAGGTGTGTTAACTTAGGCATCTTAATGCACTCCAATATATCAAATAGTAAATGTGGAAAGGAAGGTGAAATCTGTAATTTATTTATCTTAGTCACTTGTGTGCTCATGAGAATATGCTATCCTTTGTCAGGTCACATTTAGTCAGTCATTTATATATTTATTCAGGAGCTATGCCATACAGGGAAGGTATGTGCTTTGGAGTCACAGTCTAGTTTGAACTCTTGTTTTGTGGATTACTACCTGTGTGACCTTTGGTAGGTTACTTAATTCCTTTGAGACTCCACTTTTTTCAAAAATGAAATGAAAGTCTGTTTTGTATGGTTGTTACAAGAATAAAATTAAGTAAATTTTATAGGAAGTCTAATTACAATGCCCACCCACAGTAGGTATTGGGTGGGCCAAAATGGTTGTTCATTTTTTTCCGTAAGATGGCTCTAGTAGCACTTAGTTGTCTTTAACCTCATTCGAAACAATTTTGCTAGATTGTATTGTGACAGCTGTCATATCAGTGTGCATTAAAAAGAAAAACATATCAAAATTGGTGAATTTTTATATAGCCATTTTAATATTGAAGATGGAAGAAAAAAAGCAACATTTTCAGCATATTATGCTTTATTATTTCAAGAAAGGTAAAAATGCAACTGAAATGCAAAAAAAAAAAAAAGATTTGTTCAGTGTATGGAGAAGGTGCTGTGGCTGATCAAACGTGTCAAAAGTGGTTTGCGAAGTTTTGTGCTGGAGATTTCTCACTGGAAGATGTTCCACGGTCGGGTAGAACAGTTGAAATTGATAGCGATCAAACCGAGACATTGAGAACAATCAACGTTATACCACGTGGGAGATAGCCAACATGCTCAAAATATCCAAATCAAGAGTTGAAAATCATTTGCACCAGCTTGGTTATTTTAATCACTTTGGTGTTTGGATTTCACCTAAGTTAAGCGAAAAAAAACCTTCTTGACCATATTTCCACATGTGATTCTCTACTGAAATATAATGAAAAAGTTCTGTTTTTAAAACGAATTGTGATGGGCAATGAAAAGTGGATACTGTACAATAATGTGGAATGGAAGAGATCGTGGGGCAAGCGAAATGAACCACCACCAACCACACCAAAGGCCGGTCTTCATCCGAAGAAGGCGATGTTGTGTATATGGTGGGATTGGAAAGGAGTCCTCTACTATGAGCTTCCGGAAAACCAAATGATTAATTCCAACAAGTACTGCTCCCAGTTAGACCAACTGAAAGAAGCACTCGAGGAAAAACATCTGGAATTAGTCAATAGAAAACGCATCATCTTCCATCAGGATAATGCAAGGCCGCGTTTCTTTGATGACCAGGCAAAAACTGTTACAGCTTGGCTAAGAAGTTCTGAATCATCTGTCATATTCACCAGACATTGCACCTTCAGATTTCCACTTATTTCGGTCTCTACAAAATTTTCTTGGTGGAAAATAATTTCCATTCCCTGGAAAACTGTACAAGGGACCTGGAACAGTTCTTTGCTCAAAAAGATAAAACGTTTTGGGAAGATGGAATTATGAAGTTGCCTGGAAAATGGCAGAATATAGTGGAACAAAAGGGTGAATACGTTCAATAAATTTCTTGGTGAAAATGAAAAATGTGTCTTTTATTTTTACTTAAAAACTGAAGGAACTTTTTGGCCAACCCATTACTTCGTTACTTGTAGCTATGTACCATTGCTAGTAGTATAAAAAGAGCACTGTGGAGACTCAGAGAAGGTAGTGAAAGTCTGAGGAAATCAGAGAGGGCATCTTGGAGGGGGTGACTTTTGATATGGATTTTAAATGATAAGAAGCAGCTTGCCAGATGCAGAGGACATGGAGAGGTAATCAGGCAGAGGCAGTAGTTTGGCTGGAGACTAGGTGTAAAGATTAGAATGGAAAGATAGGTGAGTGGGTGAAACAGTTCATTTACAGTTTGATGTGATTTGAGTAGTGACAGGAAAGTTGTACTTTTCACCTCATTTATAAATATCTCCTTCATCTAAGTTCAAGATACGCATGTGTGGAGTACCTTCATCTAAGTCCAAGATATGCATGTGTGGAGTATAAGCTTGCATTGTGTACTTGTTTCTTTCAAAGTGCAAATGCTCTTTCAGAATGTAAACTTGATCCATTTCAATTTAATTTAAATGGAATTCAATTTAATGATCAATTATATTTAATACATCTATGTGCCAAGCATGGTGCTAATCCCTGAGAAAACTATAATTAATAAAAGGGACTTAACTTTGCCTCAAGAAACTCAACACATTGGGAAGGCCCATCCATTAATCAGCAGCTCAAGTGTTACTATTGAGAAGTAAAAAATGTACAGTGGAAGGATCGTTGCTTGAGCTAGAGCTTAAAAGAGGAATAGAATTCCAAATTGTTTTAAACAGTCATTAGTACTTTAGTGAGAATTTATTGAACATGATTTGGATAGCTTGGGTAGCTAGAAAGATCCTTGGGAAGTAGGTTAGGGAAGTGGAGCTTCTGCTTCATAGTTATGCCTTTGGCTAGCCCTGTACTTAGAAAAATAATGCAATTGTTTGTATAGTCGGAGAAGCCATCTGAGAGTGTAAACTCTATTTTCCATGCTTATTAGCACAATATATGTGTGGCTAATAAAATATGAATTATGCATGAGCAATAGGGATGAGATGTTGTATACGATAAAAATTTAGTTACTATACACTATATTGCTGATGAGACGGACAATTGAATATCACTGACAAGTTGTCTCAACAGTGAAATGTGTTTGATGAAATGTCCAGTCAATGATGAGATAATGAATTATCCCACTAGAACTGTGATAACTATAGCTTTGAAAAACAACTACCAAAAGGAAATTGAAATTACATAGGTGAATCCTTGAAGATTTTAATTTTTGACGACAGAGAATACTTGTGATGCTAATGAAGTTAAAATAATAATAAAAGACTAGAATTTTCTGATCTTTAAGAAGGAATAGAGTATAAATCTATCCCATTATAAACTCAGGTGATTTCCCATTTTATTTTATTTTATGAAGGCTGGAAATATCTCTTCAACACTTATTGAGATAAAATAAGGCAAACATTTGTTGTTTATATTCCATGTACTTGCTGCTTTCACAGTCATTAAGTCAAAGCAATATCAAAAACATCATTTTAGCCAAAGTGGAATCTGAGTCTCAAAGTAGATAAATGACTTTCCCAGTGTCACATGGTTTGAAGGGAGCAGAGTTAAAATTCCAACTCAAGTCCACCTGGTTTTAAATTCTTAAGTCTTTCTACTATAAAACATTGCCCCTACTGGTTATTGAATAAAGGAATGCAAATATTTTGCATTACGTTCTGAAAAATTGAGAACAAAAATATTGGACCTGGATCTTTCTGATGTACAGAAAAGATATAGTTGAACAGATGACTACATCACACTTTGATTTCTCCCTTAGCTAATACTTATTGTCTGGATCAATCTTTCCTAAATTAGGTTGCTCATTTGAATCCCTTTGGTGAACTTTTAAAAATATAGATTCCTGGGCTCACCACAGAAAGATTCTGCATTCTTGGCACAATTATGGAACGTGTTTTATAAGGTTGCCTGTGTGATTCTGAAGTGCACCCAGGTTTGGGACCTACAGTCTAGCCCATGTGATGAGTGGCTTACTCTTTCTACTTATTTGTGCCTTACTGTATGTACAGCCACCCAGAGTCATGGTTAAAACTCTATTTTTATTTTTTGTTTTTATTATTTCATGGAAAGTATAATATAAGGAAAATGACAAGTTTTAATCGCTAACAGGTAGTACATTCCATCGAGAGGTTAGCCACCTGCATAAGAATCCCCTTTGGTAGTGTTAAAAAGTAGATCTATTACAAGACAGGGAGAATTTTAGAATTAATATTTATAAAACCAAGCCAAGTAATAACTGAGTCATAGTTCACCTACAATAAAGTGCAGAGAACTTAAGTGCTTGGTTCAGTAAACTTTGATATTTGTGTATATTCATGTAACCACCACCCAAAACTTTCATCACCCAGAAAGCTCTCTGTTGCCTTTTTTCAATCACCTCACACATAATCTTAGACTTTTTTGTCACCATTGGTTAGTTGTGCCTCTTCTAGAATTTCATATGAATGGAATCATACAGAATCTATGAATTTGTGTCAGGGTTCTTTTGCTCAACATGCTGCCTTTAGTTAATTCATATTTTTACATGCATTAATATTTTATTCCTCTTTATTGCTGAATAGTATTACATTGTGTTAATATACAACTTGTTTGTTCATTTACCTATTGATGAGTTATTTTACAAATTTTGGCTATTATGAATAAAGCTACTATAAACATTTTTGTACAAGTCTTTACGTAGACATAGGCTTTCAGTTCTCTTTGGTGAATACCTAGGAATGGAATTGCTGGGTCCTAGGATGTATATTTAACTTATAAAAAACTTACAAATAATTCTCCAAAATGATTGTACCCTTTTATACTCCCAGCAGCCAGGTATGAGAGTTCTAGTTGCTCCAAATCCTCAATACTTGGCAAAGTCAGTAGTTTTTATTTTAGTCATTTTAATGTCATTTTTTAAAGCAAAAAATTTAAAATAGTTTTCCATCTTACTTGAGAGAACAATTTAATAAAAAAATACTCCATTAAAATGTTGGACAGTTAACATCTGCCCTCTGATAAACATTAGAGAACAGAGTGAAAAAGAAAGTAGGCAAGAACTATACCAAGGGATAGCTCTGAATTGAGAGAGAAAACTAGTCTTTACTTGATAACCGTTAAATACAATGATTGAGCTGTTTAGCTTGGACTTAGGGGGTTATATTACTTTTAACTCTTGATCTAATTTATGTCCTTAATTTGTGGTCTAATGTATGAAGTAGATATTAGTTGTTTAACATTTTATATACCATTACTTTAACAAAAGTTACTATTTTTGAAGAAAAGACATGAAAAATCAGATTGCTAAAGACCTACTTCTTTACTGGTAGTGTTTCATGCCTAGGAAGTGACTAAAATGTGCATTCTTTATCAGCACCGGTAATAGTGAGATATTTATATTCTTTTTTTTTGTTTGTCTTCAAAACCCAGTATCTGTTTTATACTTACAGTACAGTTCAATATAGCTCCTCAGCCACAGTAACCACATTTCAAGTGTTTAAGAGCCACATGTGACTAGTGGCTACTATATTGGACAGCACAGCTCTAGATATTGACTTAGTAAAAACTGCAGACAGACTTATAGAAGTTTACAGTTCGGTCTTTCTAACAAAAGTTCAGGAAGGAGTATCTCCTTTCCATGGGCCTTTAAATAGTTTATTCAGAACCTTGTGAGGGGGTACAGATTCCTTTAAAGGATCTGAGCACTATCATAATGACATAACTGCTTTTATTGCACACCTACCCTATGATAGTACTTTACCATTATCACATTTAAGTCTCACAACAAACCTGAGGAATAGCATTGTTCACGTTTCATAGATGAATTAACTGTGGCTCAGAATGGTTAAGTAACTTGCCAAAGGTAATATACCTGTTAAGTTTTCATTGTGTTCTTACAGGGGTCTGGTTTTGACACCTCTACAAATGTTTAAGAAGCTCTGCTCCCTGTAAAAAATGAGGTCTAGAGGTCTGAAATGATTTGCCAGTTTTCTAGTTAATAGCAGATTGAGAACTTGAACCCAGATCTCTTAACCCCTAATCTAGTGCTTTTTCCCTTATCCCACTTTGTAATAGATGTCCTTCCTATGACCACTAACCCCAGCGCCTTTGTATGTTTTTTTCTTTATAAAAGGCTTTATATCAGGTGTTAGCTAGACCTGAATCTGATAAGATTCGTATGCTCAAAGAATATGCTTCATCTGTCATTTATCATAATCTTAAAAAAAAATTTTTACCTCATTCTTTTTAAAAGCTATGCATCATTCTATAAAGATGTACCTTAATTTATCTAGCTATTTTGCTTTCAGAAATATTTTGGCTATTTCCAACTTTCCACTATTACAAACAACGCTGCAATGAATAACCTATACAGCTATCTTAGTTCAGTGTGTGAGTATTTTTTCAGGATAGGTAACCGGAAATGAAGTCAAGATTTTAGTAGAAATAGTCCCCCTAAGAAATTGTACCCATGACTATATTGCCAACATTGGATATTACCAATATTTTATTGTTTTTGTTGAGATATTAATATATAAAATTATATTAGTTTTAGGTATACAACACAATGATTCAGTGTAAGTATATATTGCAAAATTATTACCACAATAAGTCTAGTTAACATCCATCACCACACATAGTTAGAAATTATTTTTCCAGTGATGAGAATTTTTAAGATCTACTCTCTTAGCCACCTTCAAATACACAACACGGTGTTATTAACTCTAGTCACCATGCTGTACATTACATCCCCAGGCTTATTGTAACTATTGACTGCCTTCACCCATTCTGCCCAGTCCTCACTCCAGCAAACACCAATCTGTCTCTGTATTTATGAGTTCAGTTTGTTTGTTTGGTTTTTAGATGTCACACAAAAGGGAGATCGTATGGTATTTGCCGTTCTCTGTTTAACTTTCTTCATTTAGCGTAATGGTTTCAGGGTCCACCCATATTGTTGAAAATGGCAGGATTTCTTTCTTTTTTTTTTTTTGCGGTACGCGGGCCTCTCACTGTTGTGGCCTCTCCCGTTGCGGAGCACATGCTCCGGACGCGCAGGCTCAGCGGCCATGGCTCACGGGCCCGGCCGCTCCGCGGCATGTGGGATCTTCCCGGACCGGGGCACGAACCCGCGTCCCCTGCATCGGCAGGCGGACTCTCAACCACTGCGCCACCAGGGAAGCCCGTGGATTTCTTTCTTTTTTTAGGCTGAATAATATTTTATGTCTATCTATCTAAATATATGAATAATATTATTTATATCTGTATATCTATATCTAGCTCACATTTTCTTTATCCATTCATCCATTGATGGACATTTAGGTTATTTCCATGTTTTGGCTATTGTAAATAATGCTGCATTGGATATGGGGATACAGATATCTTTTCAAGTTAGTGTTTTTGTTTCCTTTAGATAAATACCCAGAAGTGGAATTGCTGCATCATATGGTAGTTTTATTTTTAATTTTTGAGCAGCCTCTGTACTTTCCATAGTGGCTGCAACAATTTACATTCCTGGCAACAGTGGGAAAGTGTTCTTTTTTGTCTACATCCTTGTCAACACTTGTTATTTCTTGTCTTTTTGATGATAGCCCTTCTAAAAGGTGTGAGGTAATATTTCATTGTGGTTTTGATTTGCATCTTTCTGATGATCAGTGATGTTGAGTACTCTTCATGTACCTGTTGACCATCTGTATTGTTTTCTTTGGGACAATGTCTATTCAGTTCCCTCCCAATTTTTAATTATTTATATTTTTACTATTGAGTTGTATGAGTTTTTTATATATTTTGGATGTTAACTGCTTATCAGATATGTGATTTGCAAATATTTTCTCCCATTCTATAGCATAATTATGAAACTTTTACCTTGTTACATGACATTTTAATATTTACTGTTTTCATAAATATCTAATTTAATTCTTTTAACAACTTTGCATTATAAATAAGCTAAATGATGTGCCCAATACCATGTAGGTCATAAATGTCAGGACTTGACTAGAACTCAGAACTTTTGATGTCCAGGGTTATGTCCCTTGTACAATGGCATGAGACCTCCTAGTCATGGAGACTTTGTTCTAGTTGATTCAGTGCTTGACGCCTCTGTTTCCCCATTTGTAAAATGAGGGACTTGTGGTATTTGACCCCCTAAATCCCTCTATCTCCTTATATCTGCGACTCTGTCTTTCAACTCCATAAATAAAAGATTAAGGAAAATATAAATTAAGGTGGTTGCTTTCTTTTACAGATAATCCTTTTGCCTTTCTTAAGTAATCGTCTTGGGTTTTCTTTGAATATCATGGTGTCCTTTATACTTAAAATTTGGGTTCTTTATGTGAGTCTAGCAGCCAATGGTTGAGTTACAGGATGTCTGTAAGTTCTTTAACATTTTATGCAAAATTTTCTGCCTATGAAGTTATGTGCATTTTCTGTAAAAGGGTTCAAAGTTTTTGTTAGATTTTCAAAGATGTCTAAGATCAAACAGAAAAAATAGGACCATGGATCTAAAATGTTACTTGACTTTTCACAATGTAATAGACACGCATCATTTTACTAATATATCAGCTGTAAAAAGCAAGATTCAATTATACCTGTAAAAGGTCTACCAGATTATACGGTTCTCTTATTACATAGAGGCCTAACAATTTAGTGCCTGTACTGCTTTGCCATAACCATATTTCACAAGCCGTTTTAAATCTATCCTCAATTTTCTTTGAGCTTTACAAGGTAGAGAGAAACTTTCAGACTTTGTATAGACATAGCTATTCTATTGTGTTTTATGAGTGGAATACAAGTTGACAGAATGAAACAGGTACAGGTGATTCCTTTAATGCGGATCTCACAGAAGGATGCTTGCCTTGGTTTCTGTTCTCTCAAATATTACTTCTTTCTAGAGAACTAATACTTTCTTTTGTATTTGGCTGGGGGAAATTGCAAGAGAAAGCTACTCTCTCCATTCATTTTAGATAAAGTATTCTAATTTCATGATAATTATCCATGTTAACTGTAGAGCTGTTCTTAAAACACTTCAGTGTATTGTCCCAATGAAATCTCCTGAATTCTAACAAGTAAATGCTCAAGTCAGCCTCTGCTCTGGAGATAAAAACGCAGGCTCCAGTGGTGTGCTACAGCTAGCTTGTCATTAGCTCATGAAACTGATTTTTGAATTTTGCCACCTGTTTGGCATCATGTTGGTAGCTTGAAATTGGTCATGGTGGGAGTATTTATACCATGAAAATAAGCAACCTCCTCTATTAATCAGGACTCCTACCCCCTGGGAACTGGGCTGTTAAACACTGATCAGCACACCCATGTTTGGTTTAGATATTTTCCCAGTTAGGATTGCATACTTTGCATATTATCTAATCAGCAATCCCTAGAGAAAATTCAAAATAAGGCAAAGTTTGAATAATTTTTTTCTTAAATTCTACCTCTGTAAAAATTCACATAGAAGGAAACTCCAGTCCCTGAAGTACCTGTGTCAAGTACTTCTCACTTGTTGCCAAATTGTAAGATGACAGAAGTACCACTGCAATAGAAGTCAAGGGACTGGGATTCAAATTTCCTCTTTGTTACTGATTTTATTACCTTGAACAATCACTTCACCTTCTGTGCTCCCGTTTCTCTAAGTGTAAAAGGAGGTAGAGCTGGGTGGAGTTTGCTAATCTTTATGAAGCTACCTAGTATAAAAGTTGTTATTCCAAAGGAAGAATGAGTATTTATAGAAGATACTCACTGTACAAAGAGTTAATATTTCATCTAAAATAATTAATAATACTTGTTTAGTGATTATGCATTTCATAGTCAAAAAGCCGTGGGGGAGCAGTACTGAACCTTTTTTTTTAAACAAAATTTTTACGTGGAACAAAAAATAAGCGTAAAATAGTAATCTTTTTATTATTACAAATTTATTTTATAAATTCAACTTGAATTACTTATTATAAAGCCAATCAATAAAAATAATAAGATTACTTCAATAACATCATAATTTGAAATGGGAGATTAGGAATGATGGTATCAGTCCTTCACATCATCCTCTGCATTCATGAAATTCTAATTAAGTTTACAAAACAACCCATCAGACCCCTTCTAGGAAACCCACTTTCAAAATCCCTGTCTAACTAGTTTAACATAAGGAAGAACATTTTAAATGTAAGAGTGGTGGAATTACTGAAGCAGCCTGCTGAGGAAGTAGATAGCTGGACTTCTATTACAAATGAGAAAAAAATGTATAAAGCTTGGACATGCTTGAATGCAGAACACACCACACAATCCCTGTTTCACTTATATGTCTGACCCACTGCTTCAGAGAGGTTAACTGATTTAACCAAAAGTATAATCAGAACAGATGTCTGATTGCACACGTTGTAGGCTTACCACCCACCTCATTCATATGTTCAGTTCAACTATAGGTAGTGGAGGGAGGCACCAAAGAGCTACAAGTTGTGGTCCCTGAACTCAGGGAGACAAAGCAACTAATGTGAAGCAGTTGTGATATGTAGCTGTGGTTGTAAGCCCAAAGAAGTTTAGAGAAAGGAAGAACCAATGTGGATAGGAGTAGTTGCAGAACATGTTATATAAGATGAAGTGGGATATATGTTGAGCCATGAAAGTTGGGCAGGATTTGGCAAGACGTTCAAACCTAGTGTGTATGGAGAAAAGTAGGAAATAACCACTGCAGTTTATTGAGAACCTAGTTGATACTGTGTACTTGACCAAGTTATTTATATCACTTCCCTGAAGGAAGGCTTTATTATCTTTCTTTTCTAAATGTGGAACTTGAGCTTAAGAGAGGTTAAATATCCTATCTTCTAGTGATTGACAGAGTTGGTATTATAATCAGGCCTATCCAATTGTTTCTTAGGTTGACACCTAAACCATAAACAACCAAAGAAAAAAGAGATAAATTGGATTTCATCAAAATTAAAAGCTTTTGTGCTTCAAAGGACACTATCAAGAAAGTGAAATGACAACCCACAGAATGGGAAAAAATATGCAAACAATGAATATGAAAGGGTCAAATTTCAGAATATATAAAAAACTTTTAAAACTTGCCACAAATAACCCAATTTAAAGTGGACCAAGGGTTTGAATATGCATTTCTCCAAAGAAAAGAAAATGGCCTACAAGCGCATGAAAAAATGCTCAACATCATTAATCATTAGGGGAATACAAGTCAAAACATGAGATACCACTTCACATCCAGTATAGCAGCTAAATCAAAAAGACAGACAATTACAAATATTTGCTAGCACATGGAGAAATTGGAACGCTTATACAAGGCTGGTGGGACCATTAGATGGTGTAGCCACTTTGGAAGACACTCTGGCCGTTTCTCAGGAAACTAAACATAGTTACCATATGATCCAGCAATTCCACTTCTAGGTAAATACCCAAGAGAATTGAAAACATATATACACAAAAACTTATACACACATGTTCATAGCAGCATTATTCATAATAGTCAAAGAGTAGAGCTAATCCAAATATCCATCAACTGACATATGGATAACCATACAATTGACATGTGGTATATCCATACAATGTAATATTAATCAGCCATATAAAGGAATGAAGTGCTAATACAAGTTGAAACATGGATGAACCTTGAAAACATTACACTAAGTGGAAGAAGTAGACCCCCAAAACATGTATGATTCCATTTGTATGGAATGTCCAGAATGGGCAAATCCAGAGAGATAGGAAGTACTGTAGGTTGCCAGGGGCTGGAGGAAGAAGGGATAGGTAAAGACTGCTAACGGATACAGAGTTTCTTTCTGGGGTGATGAAAATGTTCGGGAATTAGACGGGGGTGATGAGCATGTGCTAAAAACCACTGTGAAGTGTTGTGCACTTCAAAAGGGCAAATTTTGGGCTTCCCTGGTGGCGCAGTGGTTGAGAGTCCGCCTGCCGATGCAGGGGACACGGGTTTGTGCCCTGGTCCGGGAAGATCCCGCATGCTGCGGAGCGGCTGGGCCCGTGAGCCATGGCCGCTGAGCCTGCGCGTCCGGAGCCTGTGCTCCTCAACGGGAGAGGAGAGGCCACAGCAGTGAGAGGCCCACGTACCACAAA
>RJWK010055176.1:0-14801 GCA_004363435.1 Platanista minor
TTTTTTTTTTTTTTTTTTTTTTTGCAGTACATGGGCCTCTCACTGTTGTGGACTCTCCCGTTGAGGAACACAGGCTCCAGACACACAGGCTCAGCGGCCATGGCTCACGGGCCTAGCTGCTCCACGGCATGTGGGATCTTCCCGGACCGGGGCACGAACCCGTCTCCCCTGCATCGGCAGGCGGACTCTCAACCACTGCGCCACCAGGGAAGCCCTACTGACTATATTTTATTACTGTCTTTTGTGGTTTTTCTCCATCTTTCTTTCATTGACTCTAATTATCCTTTTTACCTAGAAAAAAATTTTAATGTGCATTCTGCAGTCATGCTATTGAATAGCTAAGAATTCTAAACAGTTCGTTGCACATCAGAAACATAACCATATTTCATATGACGTCCTTATTTTATACCACAGGGATGTTTAGAAGAACAGCCTATAACAGAATAAGAAACAAAACTCCAGAATCCCATTCGATTACTTGGAAACTGTCATTACTGCAAACAGTACAAATTTAAACTATCACACTGGAATCCCAAATCTTAAACTCAACACAGAGATTAAATACCAGTAGAAAAATAAGTATGGGTGAGAACTAAAGTTGTTTTTAGTTCCGCAACATGAAGAGAGTGTGTATACAACTGACATCAAGAACAGGCTAACCAGAGACTAAACTGATGCAAACAGCATGCCAAGCAAAACTCAGCTTTCTGCCAAAGGTTTTCCCCAAGAGGTGAATAACATTTTCCATAAGCCCATGGAAATTGCAGAACTGGTTTGGTAATGAAATACACTTAGCCACTTTTTATGTATGATTTAACGTTTCTGTCCTCTACTGAATAGAATAAGTTACATTAATTACATCAGAGGGACACCCATATTTATTATTTGATGAAAAGATTAGCAGTATTTTAATTCACTTGAGAAAATTTTACCATATGTAAAAATGAAAATATGCATTTTTAAACTTACTTTTGATGATATAAGCCTATTCATACAATTACAGTGTAATTCCATGAGTTAAAATTAAATATAAAATTTTCAGACAGGAGCACTTTGTATTATGTGATGCTAATTACAGAATATCATAATTTAAAGAGCCACACTGCAGTTTTCATAGAGCTACATGTTTGGGCCAATTTGTCAATGCAAGGTTAGGTAGCCTTGCAAAGGAAGTCGATTTTTTTTTTTTTTTTTTTTTTGCAGTACGCGGGCCTCTCCCGTTGCGGAGCACAGGCTCCGGACCCGCAGGCTCAGCGGCCATGGCTCACGGGCCCAGCCGCTCCGCGGCATGTGGGATCTTCCCGGAGCGGGGCACGAACCCGTGTCCCCTGCATCGGCAGGCGGACTCTCAACCACTGCGCCACCAGGGAAGCCCAGGAAGTAGATTTTTAAAAATATTTTCTGTCCAGATATTCCTAAAACGCATCATAGGTGATTTTAAAACAACAGAAAAATCTAACATATCAGTATTCTCTACTTTTGACTTTGACCCATCATCATTACCGTCTTCTATTATTAGTACTATTCAATGTGTTTACAAACAGAAGACATAGTTGGCTGCTGCGCTTACTGTTTTTATTTTACTAGATCACTTCCAGAGATTAGAAAAGCACAGCCAACCAAGTCATAAAAAATACAAGTGATGCTGCAATATTACAGTGAGTCAGGCAGTAACGCACCTGAGTGTTCTCCAAAGTGTTCATGGGAGCCAAGGCTTTCAGGTTTCAACCGTGGTATAAAAGCAGGCTCTACACTGGGCCCCATGCATCTCAGCACTGGAGCAATGTTCACACGCAGAAGGCTATCCTGAAAAAATACGTATATTGTCTGTGTCCTTGACTGGGCCCGTGTGACTTTAGAAAATTAAATTTCACATTCATTATTCATGAGGTCAGCACAAATCCCTTGATGGAATTTCAGCCTAATTAAGAAGTGTTAAGAGAGGTTTGCATTTCCTCATGAGTTCGCATAAACACTCCACTGGTATAAAAACTAGATAGCTACCCTCTGACTGAAGAAAACTAATGAATCCATAGCATTTATACCCAAGATCATCAAGAGAAACTCAACTTTGTTTTTCTTTTATAGTTTTGAGCTCTAAGTGTTCAGGGTAAGAGCTACATCAAAGTTTCTTCCATGCCCAAAGGAAGCAACAGGCAGGAGACAAGATATTTTCCTTTTTCACTTTTTACCATCAGGCGCCTCTTTCCACACCATCTGTTAGTTCTTCTACTCTACTCCTCCTAGTGCTGCTTTCCTCTAATTTCACCAACTTCGAGTCCACTCCTTTGATTCTTTCCTGCTTCATAACTATAAAATCAGGCAAAACAAAAGATGGTTTAAGTAAAATTCATTCAAAGTACATATTTTCAGGGCTTCCCTGGTGGCACAGTGGTTGAGAGTCTGCCTGCGGAGGCAGGGGACGTGGGTTTGTGCCCCGGTCCGGGAAGATCCCCCATGCTGTGGAGCGGCTAGGCCCGTGAGCCATGTCCGGCTGAGCCTGAGCGTCCGGAGCCCGGGCTCCGCAATGGGAGAGGCCACAACAGTGAGAGGCCCATGTACCGCAAAAAAAAAAAAAAAAAAAAAAAAAACAGTACATATTATTTTAAATATGGATATGGACTGTTGGTTTTTAGTTTGTATGCATTTGCCAGAACACAAATTTGCCACAACAAAACTTTCACATCTCTGTTAAAATACTTTCAGTGACAGTTTCATGCTAGTGGGTTTTAAGAATTAGTCACTCGACAAATATTTACTGGGTCTGTGCAGTATCCAGTCATTGACAGAAATCTATAAGGATAAAGAGGGGGGAAAATACCTTTAAGATACTTAACCTGTTTTCAATGCCCCTAAAATTCTTTAAAAACAACAACAAAAAGGCAAAAGCCTCAATATTTAAATAACAAAATCACACTCATAATGCATGCTACTATTGAGGCAGGGTTGCAGCCTGAGCACAAACTTTTACCTTTCTCCCCCTCAAATCACACTGAAATGAATCTAAAAACATAGAAAAGTGAATATAAAAACAAAAAGTGAATGAGGTAAGAAAGCTAGTGCACAGTAAACTCTGAGTGGGCTACAATATTTAATGGATTTAGAGAAGACAGGACACAGCATTACTGTGGTGACTCTGTGTGAAGACAAAGCCTGGGACGCAGATGAGGGCTGCACAGAGGTAGATCTGTTTTGCCCAAAAGAGAACCCCAGAAAGGTTCTAACAACGCAAGCTGGAGGCCTGGAAGACAAGAGTAGGTTGTACAGCAGTACTGAGGGTATTTGAATAAAGGACTGACCACTGAACAGCTGGACAATTCTCTCCCACTTTCACTGTCAGACAACTGGCAGAAATGCCATAGGACACAGCCCATCGCTAAAGAATTTAAATGATTTTTCATGGAAGGAGTAGACTCCAAAGGAGAGCACCAGACTGTCTATTATACAATGCACATCTTAAATTCAGGCCTCTGAAATTAAGTAGTCAACGTGCCTACTCAGGTACACATAGAAAGAATCAACTCTTTCCGTCAGGGGAAATAGAGGTAAACAATGGCAAAGGAAAGCACTGCACCGAGTGATGATAATCAAACTTCCCCATTAACAAGTAAGAATGAACAACCATGCCTCACCAGGCATTTGACGAAAATCAATAACACAAGACAAAGTCTAAGAAATACTGCACCCATACAATAAAAAGAGGTGTCTGGCAGGAGGGGAGTAATTAGAGAAAAAGATTTTAAGGAAAATTAAAAGTATAATTACTAAAATTAAAATTCAATGCAAGAGTTATAAGATAAAGTCAAGAAATAATGGAGTAAAAAGAAGATAATAAAAAGTTAAGATAGATATATACACAGATATAGACATTTCAGCCTTTACTGTTCTTTACTATACAATATATAGGATATAACTTTTTAAACTACAAAATCTGCAAAGAGACAAGAAACCCATAATTGGGAGATTATATATTCAATAGAAGCAAGACGCAATGGTTGAAAAGATAGGAGTATTCAGGAGATAAGTGGAAACTCTAAAAAAAAAACTAAAGAAAATTCAAAAACTGAAAAATACAACTATCTGAAATTTTAAAATTCATTGGATGGACTTCAGATTGCACACTGCAGAAGAAAACAGTACTGAAACTGGAGAGAGGTCAAAATGATAAAGTTTAAACTGGGCATAAATAAGGACGGATGGATAACATTTTAATTATTTTAATTATTTTGAATATCACCTTTTGTTCTGAAAATTATCTGGATTTGGATTCAATGATACATCATATGGTCACCCTAGCTATTAGATATGAAGCTGTAACTTCTGACTTTCTAGATTTGATTTTTCCAAACTGGTATGAATGAGATCATTTATTTCCTCACAGGTAATATATATCTGTAATTATAGGTTATTATAGTTACATAATAACCTAGAACATTAGAGGTTATTATAAGGTTAAAAGTTCTAAAATGGTAGGTGGTGTCTGGACTCTAGTGTGGCTTTCAGTTTCCCATGGGTGTGATTAACCACAAATATAAGTTAGCCTGCTTTTCCACTCACATATGCTGTTCTATAAGAACAAGTCTAACAATTCCTAAAATAAGTAGATTATATTTCAAAGGCTTTACAATTTAGAGCAAGCTTAAAAAAAAGAGAAATACCTGCTTAAGCTAAAATATTTTTCAAGCCTACCAAGGACACAACTACATTGCATTATCCTTGCCATGTAGTAAACTATAAAGAAAAAAATATGTATCTGAAAGAAATATTTCTTTCAATTAACAGAGTTGCAGAATTGCTTTACTGAATAATTCAGAGATCTCTTTGCTTTTGACAATAATTAGTCTCATAACCCCGATTATTTATTCCCTTAAGTTTAAAATAAAAATAGTTTAATTAAATTTCTTTCCTCTAGTTGACGGAAGTCTAAGGAATAATGTTTAATTGAATTAAACATTTGTTTAATTGTTTAAACATTAAGCAGTTGTTTAATGAATAAAATATAACAGCACTATATATGTTTTATGGCATTCTTCTAATACTTGTCTGTTTTTAAAGTCTATATTTTCCTTCCCATAATATCAAGATATTCATTACACAAAACATAACACAAATTTCAGGCAAAAATACAAAAACCATTTCTCCATAGTGCCCAATACTATTAACATAAAGGCCTTTATCATAGAAAAAGAACTGGCCCACAATATTCCAAGGCTGAAAGTTTGTCTTTGCCATTTTCCCACTCCTCTTTCCTCATGCATCTCCTAGCTTCTGAGTCTCATCTTCCCAATCCCAAATATCCAGTGCCCTCATGCTGCCCTTTGGATGTCAAAAGTAAGCCCACTTTAGTGCCCTCTGCTCAAGACTTGCCTTATACTTAAGAACCCCAGGGACTAAATTACTTCTTTTCTCCCCTCCTGACCCTCATCAAAACTCCCATTAACTAGAGAAAAGCAATTCAATTAAACTAAGCCACATTAGATTGTGAATGATTGATTAATAGACTACTTAACCTTCCCTGGGATATTTTTATTTTAAAAGTGGACACTGTAATCTAAGTAAATCTGTAATAGGCAGAATTTGAAACAGTTCTAAAAAGTAGGGAGAAATATATAGGCTTCTTTCAGGGAGATATGTTTTCATAGAAGGGCCTTGTGAGGGTCCCTTAAATTATCCCTGTTGGTGGCCACCTATTCAGCCTCAGTGCCTGACTTGGAGAATAAAGCGTTGACTGAAATGCCCTTTTCCAGTTTCATAAGTGAACAGCAAAGTACTCTCAAAGGAGAGCATTTGACTTTGAAACAGACTTCAGAAGTTGAAGTATGGTTTATTACTCCTCTGGGTGAACTGAGAAATACAAATGCTTCTTTTAACCTGGAATCAAGTTCCCAAGAGCTACCCTTAAACACCAAATATCACTATGACAAAGGTCAAATCCTTTGTCATGTGGAAATGACCCTACAGATAGTTTTTTTAGTTTGACTACATGTTTTTAACTTTTAATTGGAGAATAGGAATGAGCACCAGAAGTTTATGATTATAACCCCATACTGCAAAGATGCAAATGAGAATATAATGGTAGAGGAGCCTCTACAAACTTTATGGTAAAATTCAGCCTCTCATCTCATCTATCCTACCTTCCAGATCATCTACATACACACACACCCCTTAAGTGAAAGTAAAAACTCCTATTCCCCCAATATTATTTACAGTGTATCCTCTTAAAATTTAGCTACATTTCATATAAACATTTTGTAATAACATTGATAATTAAAATGCTGACATATCTCTACTGTTCACAAATAGGTTAGAAGTAATAACAACTTCCTTTAAGCTTTGACTGACAATGTACTTTTTTCTGTCTTATCCCAGGTATAAAATGCAAAGAGAAGGAACTGTTTACACTTTGCCTCCAGTTTGAGTGATGTAAATCGAAAAAAGACCTTCTACTCTAGCGAATTATAAATGTCGCCCTCCCCTACAACAAGGTGACAACGCAGGCCTCTCTGGTCATAATAAAAACCTCTAGCATTTTACTTTATTGTAATAGTTGTGGAAATTAACAACTTGACCCTGGTTATGAGACAACTGCATTACTATCTCAGAGTTCTGAGCATCTTTCTGCAGAAATGTCAGGCTATACTTATCCCCTGATGAACTTCTTCACTGCATTAAAATAGATACTTAGCCCTTGGTCATCCTTTTCACTGTATTATACTTTTTCTTAATTTTCAAAATTCACATGGGTGGCTGGATAGAAAACTGCCACACAAGAAAGACATAGTTGCAGTATCTAGACCTCAAATACAAAATTTTAATTGATATTTTTTTCCTTTTAACTCAAAAAATAAATCCTTCTTCACAGCTAAGTAAACGTTCTACATCAGACCCTGGAGCACTATTAGTTTAAGATCTGTCTTCTCAAAGCTTCCCATTCAAAGGTACATTTTGAATAGGGTGTTCCAGGGCAAGACAGTGTATTGAACAAACGCATCTAATTTGGCCTTGTTTTTTTTAAGACATGAACCTACGAGAACAAAAAGAACAAGAGAGGAGACAATGGCAACTAAATTTTGGAAGATGGAAAGCAGGTGCACAAGTAGTAATTGACTTACCAGACCCAAGAAAGCTCAATCTTAAGTAGGCAGCTGGAAAAGCCAAGAACTAACTAGTTACACAACAGATTCCCCAAAACGCTCTACAACTGGTAGCGCCAGTTTCTCTAGAACCGGGAAAAAGGTGGGTAGGCAGGTAAGAACCTAAAATAAGGAGAACTGGATAAAAGCTATTTGAGAAGTGGTTGGATACGTACATATCTTCCCCTACCCCACTTTGCTGAGCGATGCTCCTCACCACTGCCCCCGTTCCCTCTCCATCACTCCCACTCAAGTCTGGAAAGGGTAAAACAGAGTGTCTTTGAATTGGGAGGATCCCAAGCAACTGAGGACATGGTAAATCTACTGAAAGCAGGGGGATTAAGTAACTGCACATGTAGGAAGGAGGCAGGATGCTGAGACATCCTCTTTCCACCCCCACGGCCCATTTCCTAGTGCCAGAAGACTGGAGGCTAGAACTTTCCCCTCCAGGAAGAGTAGAAGACATTTATCTAGTGAGTTTGAATATCCAATCAATAGCCCACCTGGATCACTCACAGTAAATCTCAAATTTGACACTGCTAAAATGTTCGGAACTCCCAAGCAGCTTTTTAGTTCCCTACTTAGGGAAGATAGGCCAAAACCAATTACTTATTTAAAATGCAACTTGTAGAACATAGAGACTATTCATGGAGGAAAAAACCTTTTTCAAAAAAATCAGAGCAATACATGAAGATATCTCATTAATGATGACAAGAGATCAAAATGCCACAAATAAGGAACATTCAAAGAACAACCACAAAAAGAACTTTTAGAAAACAAAAAGCATAATAGAAGAAATTTAGGGCTTCCCTGGTGGTGCAGTGGTTAAGAATCCACCTGCCAACGCAGGGGATGTGGGTTCAAGCCCTGGTCTGGGAGGATCCCACATGCCGTGGAGCAACTAGGACCATGCATCACAACTGCTGAGCCTGCGTTCTAGAGCCCGCGAGCCACAACTACTGAACCGAAGTGCCACAGCTGCTGAGGCTCGTGCGCCTACAGTCTGTGCTCCACAGCAAAAGAAGCTGCCACAATGAGAAGCCCGCACGCCGCAATGAGAGTAGCCCCCACTCACCGCAACTAGAGAAGAGCCCACGTGCAGCAATGAAGACCCAATGCAGTCAAAAATAAAATAAATTTTTAAAAAAAGGAGAAATTTAAAAATCAATATAAGGGTTAAAAGATAAAATTGGAGAAATCTCTCAGAAAACAGATCAAAAGGACAAAGAGATTTTTTTTAAAGAAGAAAAGGAAAGATATGAAAGGAGATGAACAGTCTAGGAGGTCCAACTACTGTAAAACAGGGTTTCCAGGAAGAGAAAACAGGGGAGAGAAAATCATCAAATAGTTCAAGAATATTTTTTCAGCTCTCTAACCATACCAATTGAAGTTTGAGGAAGAACTGAACTGGGTCCCCTTTGGTGCAGTTTCTCCACATGTTCAATTTTAAGTAGAAAACAAATCTAGATAGTACCAAATCTCTAAAGCCAAATAGATGATTTTTTTACTTAAATTACTATTTTTGAATCACCTTTTTACTGAGCTGGAGCAAAGTGATGGATCTCTCAATAAGGAATACTTTGAAAGAACTCTTTCACTGGTTAGTCCTCAATAATGTTCTTCCTTCCTTAGAAAAACAAAGAAACCAGCAAGTGCCAAAATTATTATTCCAATGTCTTTAGCACAGATTGCCTGTTGGATTTTCTCACAATCTGACAAAGTACAAAATAAGTTCTGACCCATTTAGAACCCCAAAGCTTCATTACAAACTTCACAAGAACTGGAAATCTGTACTTCATTAGGAACAAGCTGGGATCCAGGGCTTCACAAAGGAGTTGCCTGAATGGCAGGAGGCAGTTGGAAAGAATCTTCTGAATTCCTTTACATTTTTAAAACTAAACAGGAGACTCTCTTGATGAGGTAAAGATACAGAAAATCGAACAGAGCCTAGATCCTGGGTTCTTCAATACTCATCAGAATAAAACCTCTTACAGACTATCCAAATTCTCAAATATAGAAAATTATGCTTAAAAATTGCAAGACATTCCAAGAGGTGATACTGAAGTGCAAATTTCTGTCAGATACTGATCAAGTCATTTCACAACAAAATGAGAATTTATGCTGATATTTCCATATTAGAAATCATGTTGGAAGCCTATAACCTCCTCCCCTTGAAAATGAATAATTAGCTATACTATTCTGGAAACAGCTCTAGAAAATGATCTCTTATCACCAGAACTGTATTCATAAGCTGGACTGAAAGAACAATCCAGTCTTTACCAAGCTAATTACCTTAATTGAGTCGATAGTATAATTACTCAAGATGGACAAAGTGATGTTTTTACACTTAACCACTCCAAAAGAATAGACAGATAATATTTTTTAGTATGTTTCCAGAACTCCATGACAGTTTTTTCATAACAAATCACAAATATCAACCAGGTGTCCTGAATGATTATTCCAAAAATCACTATTTACCACTGTTCCATCTCACTTAGCAAAAGTTAAGAATAATTTCTCTGAATTATTTCTTAGGACTATCATATCATTAGCATTTGACCCAATGGACAGAGACCATCAATAGAAAAATGTATAATGCTCACATAAATCCTATATATTACCACTTTGGAATCTGAATCATATTACTACAGTTAAAATCTGGGATTTTTCTCATGCCTCATTCAATATGAATATTTCAAGAGATTAAATAAGTTTATGTCCAATACATTTTAAAAATCCATATTTGAACAACATGATTCAGCAAGAGTTGATTTTTTAAAAGAAAGCAACAAAAACAGGAGTGTCCTGATGGCATGATTTTATTTTCTCTTTGTTAGAAGCCTCTCAAAGCAGCGTTGGTCTCTGTTGACAAGTCATAACAGCTCAACATTAATGCTAAATGTATTTAATTTGGCAAAATTCTTCGGCTTTTAAATGGAAATTTTTAAGTAGCCCAAGAAAGTAAATCTACTCACAAAGCTACATGGGATATAGTTTATAATTGAGGTTGCATGAGGATGCCATACTACCTAAAATCAGACATTGGCCAGGGGGCATTAAGTGCTTTTTATACACAATGTAGCATAGTAGTAACCTCCATCTTAAAATTTTTCCTTCTGAGTCCATTTGCTTTCCTTCCTATGAGACACAGAACTCAGAGCTAACAACAACATTCTCCTGTCTTGTAAAACATTCATTGTTGACTATATATCTCAAGATCTCTAGGCAAAAAACTATAAATTTTGTCAAATCCTAAAATTTACTTTTTTGGACATATTCTATGTAAAAAAAATGTGCCTTGTAGAATAATTTAAAAGCTTTTTTGAAAAACATATAATGAATACTAAACTCAATTGATACTACTGATACTTAATCACTTACCTTTTTGGCTTAGCTCCAACAGAACTTCAACAACAGAAATGAATTCACTGCCCCAAAGTTATAATGATGTTAGTTGCTTAATAATACCTAATTCCTGTATTCTTCTTTTATTCTTTTTTGATCTTTAGTTATCCAATTATACATTGTTTTAAATTTTTAAAACCAATACCAAATATGTAACAAATAACTGAAACAGTTTTCTAGATCATGGCAACCCTGTGATAATTTTCTCCTTCTCACATATGCCTGTCTTTGTCAAACACCAAAAGAATTCTAGAATCAGAATATTTCCTTGTGATGTATTAGATGGTGATCATTGGTTGTTACTATCTCATTACTTATATCAAGGTGAGCTTTTCTACTTCAGACAAGAGTACAAGTTAAGCTCCTTTGTGAAGAACACCAAAACCGACCACAGAAAATATAAAATGCCTCACAGAAGAAAGTCTCTACTTTTAACATTAAGATTTAAAAGAATCAATAAAAGTTGACTGAAGGATAAATATTCCTTAGTTTTTGCTTCTTAAAATATTTAACATTATTGGAACAGTATAAAATTACATTTGTCCATGATGATTAAAACTTCAATATAAATGCCAAGTATTAAATTACATCAAAGACTTGATCATTCTCAATGCTGGATTCAAATGCAACATCAAACGCAAAACTATCACATGTTGCCCAGCTTCCAAATCTAGGATATTGAAATAACACTGCAGCCATCTCTGAAAGGTTTAAACTTCTAAGACTTAGCTCAGCTTCACTGGGCTTAGTGGTAAATGGACTAAATACTGTGATTGGCACCTTATTTTAATACACACACTGTGATGTCTTCAAGATGTATTCCTTGACATTGGTCATTCTTCTCTTTCTTGCATCATCAGTGTCAAATAGTGGACCTCAGTAGGGGTGATTTTTATTCCCCCCGGGACATTTGGCAATGTGTAGATACATATTTGATTGTCACAACTGGGAGTAGTGCTACTGGCATCCTAGCTACCTACAATGCACAGGACACCCCCCTACCCACCACAACAAAGAATTATCCAGCCCCAAATGACAATACTGTGCAGGTTTAGAGACTGTTACAAGGACTAACACTCAAAAGCTCCTACTAACGTGCTGTGCCTTCAGGTTGCCATAAGGAACCTCACGGGCTGTGCTTCAGATTGCCTCAGCTTGAATTAATGAAGGAGAAAGGAGAACTCAGGCTGACAGTTCATAACTGCTACTATGGTCAGTTTAACCCTGGAATTCATTGCACATTTGGGCACTCAAAGCCCATATTCATTAAGCTCTCATTCTAGTCACATCCTTTCATTCATTCAAAAATCTTATTTATGCCATTCCAGGCCAATGCTGGAAGATTCCTCTGTATAATTAAAATTAAGTACAATTTTTAATAAAAGCTCTCAGGGTCATGTCTATTTTGAACAAAAGCTCAAAGAGAAGCTAAATAAAATACATCTAATCAATCACTAGTTCTTCAATATCCTCCCTTTAAACCATCTAACTTTTACTCCCCAAATGAAGCCAATTGTTTACCTGTAATTTTCATGTTTTTATTACAGTTCTGACAGTTCTTTGAAATTTCAGGACTGATCACAAAGAGAGATGCTCTAAAATGCAAATCAGATGTCCTCACTGTATTAAAAACTGAATAGTGTCACAACAGAAATAACTGAAGTTGAAGTTCTCTGACAGATGCTTTCTATGAAACATGAAATAGCTAACTAACAAACTTTAAGCTATGCCTTAAATTTATATGCTTCCAAGCTATTCAAATATAAAGCAAGCAATAACAAATGGGCAACCTTGTCCATTGCAAGGCTAATCAAATCAAAATCACCATGGTAAGTTAACTGCATTTCCAGTGGGTGCAGATTTATCATCAGAGGCCTGATAATCATGCAACCACTAGAAAAAGAAATGTGTTTCCCATGACTTTGGTCATAATTCAACAACAACACCGACTTGTAACTTCTCCCTATTATGTCACACTGGGCATACTCTAAAAAAGATTTCAGGATTTTTGGACTTCTGAATGAACATAAATGTGTTCATTTGGTGATATCTATTTTTACATTAGAACTCAGTATAAAAACTATAAACATCTAATACATGAATAATAGGACAGTGGATAAGAAAACGGAAGAAAAGCAGGACTTAAATGTCCAGAAATTTTCTGAAAACTCAAAGCTTGTTATAAGCTTGAGTTGGTCCAAATGCAGAAGGTTCCAAAATTTCACCTTTTCAGCAATTACTGTATCTCTTACATCTGGCAATTCCTTTCAGTTGAATTCCCCACACCAAACTGGTAATAAAGTAAGCAGGAATGTCATCAAGGTTGAAATAAAGTCAGAGAAGCTTTCAAGCATTCCATTCTGTAAGTACTTTTATTTTGATCTCCACAAGTAGAGAAGGCCTGGCTGCCACAAATGTTTCAAAGAGGGGGAAAGTAGTCAAGAGATGCTGATATCTTTCTAGGCTTTTCAGAGATTAACAGAAAGTAGGGCAAATCCTTTCAAGAACACAGACGGAGGGAACAGGGAATAAACTGTTGCAACAACGGGGCAACAAGTCAAGGTATGTTTACCAAACTTGGACATTAGCTCCAAGAGAGAATAGAAATGATGAGATATTTTTAAATATTTAAGTAGAGATTTTTTTTTTTTTTTTTTTTTGGTCTTAGGAAAATAGGCCAAGTAGCCACAGGATAAAATGATGAGGAAGTGCACCATTTGAAGAATTGCTTACAATTGAAAGCCTGAATTGGAATCTTGATCTTGATAGCAATCCTTACTGGATGCATAACTTCAGGCTAGTTATGTAATCACTCAGAGCCTCTGGTTTTTGCTGTTGTTTGTTTTTCTTTGTTTTGTTTTGCTTTGATGTTGGTTCTGATTTTAGTTTTAAGCTGAAAAACCGAGATTGTAAAATCTATCTTCCAGAAGGATTATATGGGCTAATGTATGTAAAGGGCCTGAAACATGTATTATGTAAGGAAGTGTATGACATTGATTATTAGAAGACAAAGAGCAAAGACAGAGGGTGGAGAGGAGCCAGAATACTGGATCTCACACACCTTGCCAGCCCTGATTCTGAAAACGGCCCACAGAGCAACCACTATGGAGATTTTTTGACTGCTGGTTGGGAAGTAAGTCTGTTGGAAAACTCAAATTCTAACAATTATAGTAGCTAATATGCCAGACACAACAATCCAGTTGAGGTGGTTCTAACATTTTCTATTAGCTGCAGGACCCAAAGGTCAAAGAAATTAAGGAACTTACCCAAGTTACAGGCAGCAAATGGGAGGCATGGGGCCTCGAGATGTACTAGAACCAAAAGCAAGCAAGCCCAGGGGCAGCAAGTGGCAAATAATACATAGAGGGTTCGGTCCATGATGAGTCCTGGATGCTGGCTTCCCACCAGGGTGTCCCTTTTGTGCTTGCAGCTGGGGCTAACCATTCTTCTAGACACACCTTTCCTTTAGCACCCTACCTTCCCTCAATGGACCAAGATCTGATGTTCTAGCAGGGATTTGGGAGAAGACCAAAGTTCTAGCAAAGAAGAAAAGATGAACAGCAGGATTGGGTTCCAGGACAGTCAAGCTTGAATAAGTGGGATGGCCAGAAACAAGTATACAACACTGAGACAATATACAAGATTGTTTTTGTTTTTTGCCATAAAATATCTGAGAAAATGCAAAGGTTAAAACTGAAGAAGCCAATTTTGACATCAGCAGAAAGGGTAAGCACAAGGTCTGGAAAGAGCAGGCAAAGCCAAGAAATTAGGAACTAAAAATACTCAGGAATAAATTAGAAAATCAGGAGCAAAAGCAGAAAGAAAGCAAAAGGGTGCAGACATTTTGCCTTGAAAAGGGGCATTCAGACACAATACTGAGTGGAGCAGAGTCAATACCCTGGGGGTCAACCCATAACCAGTGGGTAATGGAAGCCCACGGATTTGTGCTTCAGCCTCCTGTTCTTAGGGCAGACAATTCTGAGAAGCCCTCCACACAGTTCTCAGAGGTTCAGGTGGAATAGTGCCCCCAATGCCAATAACATACCCTTATATTGGTTTTCTTTCCCTGCCTTACGCTTCCCACTTTCTCATTCTACGTTGTCTCAAATGAGATAAGAACTTTGTTGTCTGGATGTCCCAAGAGCCCATAATTGTAGCTGGTAAATGGTACAGACGAACCAGTTTGCAGGGCAGAAAATGAGACACAGATGTAGAGAACAAACGTATGGACACCAAGCGGGGAAAGCAGCGGGCAGGGGGTTT
>RJWK010055178.1:0-14800 GCA_004363435.1 Platanista minor
TATATATATATATATATATATATATATATATATATATATATATATATATATATATATAAACACCAATTTGAAAAGATACATGAACACCCATATTCATAGCAGCATTATTTACAATAGCCAAGATATGGAAGCAACCCAAGTGCCCATCAACAGATGAACAGATAAAGAAGATGTGAGATATATACATATATATGTGGAATATTTCTGTATATGGCTGTAATATTTCTCAGCCATAAAAAAGAATAAAACCATGCCATTTACAACAACATGGTGGTTGACCTAGAGAGTACTATGCTTAGTGAAATAAGTAGACAAATACTGTATGTTATCACTTATATGTGGAATCCAAAAAATAAAACACACAAATGTATATAACAAAACAAAAACAGCCTCATGGATATGGAAAATAAACTGCTGATTACTAGTGAGGAGAGGGAAGAAAGGAGGAGCAAGATAGTGGTATGCGATTAAGAGATACAAACTAGTATGTATAAAATAGATAAGCAACAAGGACATATTGTACAACATAGGAAAATGTAACCATCTTTTTAAAATAACTTTAAATGGAGTATTATCTATAAAAATATTGAATCATTATGCTGTACAGCTGAGATAATACTATAAATCAACTACAGGTCAATAAAAAAGAAAGTTATGAGTAACTACATATATTGTGTTTCAGAACACAGAAGAGTGCATTCTTTAATATGGTCAGCTATATCCCAGTTATGAATAAAAATATGACATTTCTTTCTTCTCAATATGTTCTACATATCTCTATATATCTTAGAATATAATCTACAGTCTTCAGTGGCAGAAGCCGTATTTTTTGGAGTTTATGAGAATCATGATTCTTAACAATCTATTCAAAATAAATATTGCATTATAATATTGAATATGCATTTTAAAATTGCATAATGCCCCCAGAGACTTTAATAAGCCACCCTTCTCCCCATGAAAATCAATACATTTATGAGCTCCACAAGACCAGGATCATTAGTTTAAATACCCTCTTCAACAGCCTACTTATTCTAGAACAGTAGTGTAAAAAGTTAATACACTTTTGATAAATATTCATCTTATTTAACAGAATGGAATAACTACATGCTTAAATATGGGTTAGTGATGCAGAATCCACTGGGTGCATAAAAAGGAAAAAAATTCTGTCATGCAAATAGAGAACAGAGTGGCATAGAAAGCACTGATTAGACAAAGGCATCCTAAGTCAAATATGATGCAGATAACTTAGTGAGTGGCAGTCAAGATAATGGACATTCTTGAGAAAGAATTAGAAATCTGCGATTATTTTTAAAAGGAAAGGGCTGGGGACATATTCAAAAGATGGCTCTGGCAACGGTTACATATTTAAGAGTAAAAACAAGAGCAGGAAGATTAAATCACAAAAGAGCAGATTCAAGTCAAGCCATAAAGATCGAATCTATTATGGCTGGAATCATTCCTTTCTTTTAAAATGTTTTCAGTAAATATTAGTAGATTTGAGTACAAAAGATATATTTTATAAATGTGATTATGGAATCATTATATTATACCATCTATCAGGGAGAAAGGGTGATTTAAAATAAGAGTCACCTAATGTGTGCCTGGAACTTTTGCTCCCAGCCAGCCGTCAAGAGCACAGTGTCTATGCTTTCAATCTCATAAGAATGTTGGCCAATATTAACTCACTTGCTTGGCTCCATTGGCGACCTTCAGAGTTGAAGAAGTAACCAACCTCTGGTTTATATGCAGGGAGATAAAACTCAAGACTCACCAAGACCTTTCTGTTTGGGTAAGGAATGATTTAGGGACATTGGCAACCCTAAGCCATTGACACATTTGATAAAAGTCATTTACTTCATTTTTGAAATTGATTTTAAACTTTATTGGAAAGTTTTTATGTTCCAATCAGGAATCTAATCCAAACCTTTTAAAGTTCAATTTTTACTCGTAAGTTATTTTCCTTTGTTTGGGGTATAAATTTTTTGGAAGTATTAAAATGAAAATACAATTTTTAAATGACAATTTAGAACATTAACAAATAATGAACACTTTTGCAAAATCAAAAAAAAAAATAGAGAATTCTTTCATTTCGTTACTAAACAGATTACCAGGTGAGTTATATTAAAAATGAAAAATGAGCCATGGGAATGATGATGGAAATGTCTATCAGGGGCCCACAAAATCTGGGATTTGAATTGGTGGAAATCACAAGAGAGGACTGAGGCCTCACCCAGGTGCCACATCCTCAGTACATAATTCCAATGTCTTAAAATGAAAAGCACCTTAAAACTTCAACTGCATGTTTTACAAATGAAATAATTTGTGTTCAGGGAGGCTTGTACATCTTAAGGATGTACAAGCTAAGCAGTGGCAACACTGGAAGCAGACATAAGATTTCATGACTTCCCTAACATTCAATCAATAAAACCAGTTAAACTATTGGATGGATACCCTCATAATGTGGTTCAAAATTTCAGAACAGAAATGAGTGGGATCCAATCCTAAATTTTGTTGAAGAAATGTGGATTAAGGCAAAGGTAAATCCGGCATCTTTCTAACTCCAGAAATCTCAACTCACCATAAAGTCATATACCAGAATATATAATGAACACATAGAAAACATTTATTAAGCATTGGTTCCAATTTAGAGTAACACATGACCTTTTCAGAAGAGTGTTAAATGCATTTATTATTGGTGAATAGCTTATTCCCCTGACTGCAATATTTATAAGTAATGAATATTTTGGAGGTGACGAATCTCTCTTTACATCCTATTACCAAGCAATACACATTTCACTTAGGATAACATGGGAATTAAATAAAGGGAAAAAATTTCAGATGGAAAATAGTACATGGAATCATTAGATTACAGGCAGGTCTCCATAAAACTTTTAAAGAACACTAGAACAATATGATTTCTGGGGCAATTTTTCTTTTGGGTTTATATGATGTGTTTTAACAAAAAAATGTTTTTCACAATAAAGTTCTAAAAGACCAATGGTCTCAACAAGGACTGTTTAAAAAGTTCAAAATCAGAGCATCAAATTCTAATGATCAATGAGGTAATTGGCCACATGTCACTCTTACTACAATTTAATCAGAATTGTTATGTTCTATAATCATCACAATAAAAATTCAAATATATTTATTTTATTAAGAGGTATTAGACTTTAGTGAATTTTATCATCAGAAACTCCATCTTGTCCCACTTTCATTTTTTCTAAGCATTTAAAATAAGTCATGGAATGACAACTTATTTCAATTTAAATGAATATTTTTCTGTTTTTTTTTTTATTTCTCTCTGCCTTCCTTGAGTTAATGCTAGTCAATACAACTTTCTGGGATGCTGAGAAAATGTCTTCAACCATTTGTACATATACAGGTAGTTTAACAGTAATCAAAGTGGTTTATCTTCTTTTTTCACTTGAATAAATAATTTTTGTATTCCCACTCACCTCAAACTTTGGCTTAAAAAAAAAAAAAAGATACTAGACAGGTACATTTATGTGCTATTACAAATTGTGTCGAAAGTAAGAAAAGAGTCTTTTTTCAGACTGCTCTAGACATAAAGGAAAGGGGAGAAAATGGGCTTTTTGAAAATGATTGAATTTTATATAAATCCAAACCTCATTTCCTATTTGGCTTTAGTGAATAAAATGATGTTTTCAAAATCTTGCAATAGTGAACATCATTTTTATCATTTTTAACATGAAGCCAATTCAATAGAAATGAGCTGAGATGAAGGACAATTAAACATAGGTCTGACTTTAGAGGGTGATTGGTATTCCTAGAAAGGTTTCTTTTTCTGATCGTATCTAACTTCTATTCATTTCCTCTGCTTTATATTGTTTTATTTACAGCTTCACATTATTTGGATTCTGAGAATATATTATTTCTACCTTATAAAGAGCTTAAAATAGTGAAACCTAAATATACAGGATAGTGGCAGAAATAGGGCAGTCTCCAAATTGCTGACTCTGATTTCTGCAGTTCAGTTAAGGTGGCTATGAGATGCCCTTCTACTTGAGCTGCATAGCTATAGCCTTCTTTCCCTAAAATTGATATTTTTTAGTCAATAAGCATTTATTGAGCATATGCTACTATATGTCAAGCTTGGGATACAGCAGCAGTAAACAGAATAGAAAAAATAAAATCCCCATCCTACATAGTTTATGTTCTAATTAGGTTTGTGTGGTGGGGGGAGGGGATAAGAGTGATAAGAAATAGACAGTAAGGAAAAAAGAAAAGAATAATATAAATCATATTGGATTATGGTAAGTGCTAAGGAGAGACCCGAAGTTGAGAATGGGGCAGTCATCAGGGAAAGTCTCTTAGAAAAGATAACATTTGATTAAATCCCTAAAAGAGGTAAAAGAACAAGCCGTGTAGATATTTGGAGAAATATCTGTAGCCATGATTCTAAAGAAGGCAGGAAAGATTCCTTTAACCAGAAAGGGTTGGGCATAGTTAAAAACTAAGGGAAATCCAGAATTTAGAGTGTAGGCTCTCACTCCTTCTTGCTACAACTCTGAGTACCTTGCTGAGCTACTGGATCACATGGAGGCTCAGCTGGATTTTATCTTTTTTTTCCTGAGTGATAATAAAAATTATCTTAACCATTTGAGTTCTTAATACTTTTCAGACATTTTAAGATCTTTACATAAAGTGTTTTTTTTTTTTTTTTTAATGCTCTCATCAGTTCTCTGAGACAAACAATGGCATCTTATTTACCAAGGTAGGGCACTGAAATCTGTGCTCAGCTAGTGGAAGCCAGAGCCACATGAAAACCCAGATCCAAAGCAAGGGGTCTGTCTGCCTCCAGCCTGTGAACTATTGACTGCTCTGCCATACATATACCCACACATCTTGAGATGCATGTGTGAATATATTCATAGATAGGATGAATTACTTTTGTAGAGTGTTAACTTGAAAAAAATCACAACATGAGAGCTGTGGGTTGTTTTATTGGGGGCAAAATTAGGACTATAACCTGAGAGACAGCGTCTCAGATATCTTTGAGAAACTGCTCCAGAGAGGCAGGGGGAAATGTCAGTATGTATGTGATTTTGGTGAAGGGGGAGTACGTGAAATCAAGCACATATTTTTCGCAGAAGTTTTCTGCTAGTCTTGTGAAGGTTACTGCTAGTCACGAGGAGCAGATGTCACCATGAAGGATTTTAGTGCTTTTCTAGATATGAGGAGATATAAGAACTGGGCTCATAAAATCGTCTTCTGAAAATATCTATCTGAAGAACAGTTCTGCCAGTTTTTCCCAGGGCACAGAGTACCTCATTTCTGCTCTCCACCCTGAATTCCTTTTAGTGGGTGTTAAAAGTCAGCAGCTGCAGCAGCACATGATTTAATCCTTGTAGAGGTAAATGGCAAGTGCCAATGGGCAAGTGCCAGTTTGTAGTAGACAATAGGACATTAAATTTTCAAAATAACATCAAAGATTTAGTAGTTTATTTTTAAGAGGCTCAATCTAAAATCTTCAGTCAAATCTGATATGACCTATAATTTCTGCTTTTTCACAAATACTATTAGAGAAAGCCCAGGTATGGGATGACAAGAAGTAAAGAAGACCTGTAAGAGTGCTTTCTACAGGCATCTGTTGAGAAGACAAAATTCTGCTTGTGCATAAGTAGATGTTTATTATAGAATCTTACCCCAAAAAGGGGTAAGATTCTATAATATTGAAAAAGGAAAGGTAGTGTTGGAGAGGAAGAAGTTATCCTCTACTTTTCTAGATTCATCTGGCTGGTCTAAGAATTAAATTAACATTAGACAAGAGAGGGTCAAACAAAATTTAATAACATGTATACATGGGAGAGACCCAGAAAAACTGGGTAACTCTACAAAATGGCTGAAATCCTCACCTTATATGCTATCTTCATTTAAAGCCAAAAGAGGAGGTTGGGGGTAGTGGTTTGGGAACTCAAAGGAGAGGAAGGCAGTTGACATGGAGATACAAAAGCAAATGTTTGTAAACAAAATTTTGCTGGGTCATACAGAGACAATGGGGCACAGAGAGGAATTTTAACAGACTTTCCTAGGTTCCTTCCTATCTACCACACTCAGTTCATACTACAGTCATCTTTGGTGATAGCTCCTTTCCTGGAACAGTTCCTCTATCTATATTCCTTAGTCAGTTAGGGTGAAGATCAAAGTTTCTTCCTGAGACTTTTGGGCCTTGATTTTTTTAACTCAAAATAATCCGCATGCCAAAGAGACATTTTTGGGTGACAAATTTGCTCCCCTACAGTAGTTAATAGTATCTAGTTCAAACTCAGTTGAGACAGAAATTCTTCATTCATGTCTCTGATCAGATGGCCAAAGCATTTCCTTGAATTTTTTTTTTGGCTGCGTTGGGTCTTCGTTGATACATGCAGGTTTTCTCTAGTTGTGGCAAGCGGGAGCTACTCTTCATTGCAGTGTGAGGGCTTCTCATTGAGGTGGCTTCTCTTGTGGAACATGGGCTCTAGGTGTGCAGGCTTCAGTAGTTGTGGTGCACAGGCTCTAGAGTGCAGTCTCAGTAGTCGTGGCACTTGGGCTTAGTTGCTACATGGCATGTGGGATCTTCCTGGACCAGGGATCAAACCTGTGTCCCCTGCATTGACAGGTGGATTCTTAACCACTACACCACCAGGGAAGCCCCCTTTGAACACGTTCCTCTGTGATATTTTGTTGTCGGGAAGCTTCTATCCCAATGAAAAACTGCTTCACGTTGAGTTGTAACTTGATATCCTATCTGTTTCATCTTTATTACATTTTTAGTGAGAACACTGTATTGTCAGGAGAATCAAGTTCTAGTCCATTGTTGAACACTAACTAGCTTTACACTATAATGATTCATGTAACACCTTTTGGGTTTAAATTGTGACATGAGCAGCATAGCAAGTCTTTTTCTCTAACAGCCCTCCCTTCACTTATCTTATGGCCATTGTGCACACCATCCTGTCATAATGTCTATTTCTTTTTAAAATTGAAATATAGTTGATTTACACAATTATGTTAGTTTCAGATGTACAACAAAGTGATTCATATATATATGTATATTTCAGATTAATTTCCATTATAAGTTATTACAAGATATTGAATATAGTACCCTGGGCTGGACAGTAAATCGATTTTGCTTATCTATTTTACATATAGTAGTTTGTATTTATTAATCCCATACTTCTAATTTATCTATCCTTCTCCCCTCCCTTTTCCTATTGGTAACCATAAGTTTGTTTTCTATGTCTGTGAAACTGTTTCTATTTTTTATTGGATTGTATTATTTTTTAGATTCCACATAAGTAATATCATATATTTGTGTTTCTCTGACTTACATCACTTAGTATGATAACCTCTAGGTCTATCCATGTTGCTGCAAATGCCAATGTTTCATTCTTTCTTATGGCTAAGTAATATTACATTATATATATATATATATTCTTAAACCAATGTTCTGTTGGTTGGGCACTTAGGTTGTTTACATGTTTTGGCTATTGTAAATAATGCTGCTATAAACATTGGGTTGCATGTATCTTTTCAAATTAGTGTTTTCATCTTTTTTGAATATATGCTCAGGAGTGGGATCACTGGATTGTATTGTAGCTCTATGTTTAGTTTTTTTAAGGAACAGCCATACTGTTTTCCATAGTGGGTGTACCAATTGACATTCCCACCAACAGTATAGGAAGGATCCATTTTCTCCACACCCTCTCCAGCATTTATTATTTGAACACATTTTGACAATAGCCATTCTGACTGTGGTGAGGGGATACCGCCTTGTGTTTCTGATTTACATTTCTCTAATAATTAGCAATGTTGAGAATCTTTCCATGTGCCTGTTGACCATATGTATGTCTTCTATGGAGAAACATCAATTTAGGTCGTCTGCTTATTTTTTTGGTTGGGTTGTATGTTTTGTTGGTATTGAATTAAATAAGCTGTTTGTATATTTTGGATAATAGCCACTTGTTGGTTGCATCCTTTGCAAACATTTTCTCCCATTCCATATGTTGTCTTTTCATTTTTTTATGGTTTCCTTTGCTATGCAAAAGCGTTTAATTTTGATTAGGTCTCATTTGTTTATTTTTGCTTTTATTTCTTTTGCCTTTGGAGATTGGCCTAAGAAAATATTGCTACAATTCATGTCTGAGAATGTTTAGCCCATGTTTTCTTCTAGGAATTTTATGGTGTCTTGTCTTAAATTTAGGTATTTAAACCATTTGGGGTTTATTTTGTTTATGTTATGAAGGAATGCTCTAATTTTGTTTTACATGTAGCTGTCCAGCTTTCTCTTTACCACTTGCTGAAGAGACTGTGTCCCTTGTACATTCTTGCCTCCTTTGTCATAGGTGTGTGGGTTTATTTCTGGGCTCTGTATTCTACTCCTTTAGTCTATATGTCTGCTTTTGTGCCAATACCATGTTTTGATTACTGTAGCTTTGTAGTATAGTCTGAAGTTGGATGGGTTATGCATCCAGCTTTGTTTTTTTCCCGAGGATTGTTTTGGAAATTTTGGACCTTCTGTGCTTCCACATAAATTGTAGTATTATTTGTTTTAGTTCTGTGAAAAATGGCATGTGTGTTTTGATTGGGATTGTGTTAAATTTGTAGATTACTTTGGGTAGTTTGGCCATTTTAACAATATTAATTCTTCCATCCCAAGAGCTTAAGGTATCTTTTCATTTCTTTGAATCTTCTTCAGTTTTCTTTACCAATGTTTTATAGTTTTCAGCATATAGGTCTTTCAACTCCTTGGTTAAATTTATTTTTAGGTTTGATTTCGTACAGGATTGTTTTGTTTTACTTCCTCTTTCTGATATTTCAGTTGTTAGTGTAAAGAAATGCAATAGATTTCTGTATATTAATCTTGTATCCTGCTACCTTGCTAAATTCATTTATTAGTTCTAATAGCTTTTGTGTGGAGTCTTTAGAATTCTCTATATAGAGTATTATGTCATTTGTGAAGAGTGACAGTTTTACCTCTTTGCTTCCAATTTGGATACGTTTTACTTATTTTTCTTGTCTGCTGTGGCTAGCACTTCCAATACCATGTTGAATAGAAGTGGTGAGATGGGACATCTTTGTCTTGTTTCTAAATTTAGCAGGAAGTCTTTCAGCTTTTCAATGTTGACTATTTTGTTAGCTGTGGGCTTACCATAAATCACTTATGTTGAGATATGTTCTTATATATCTTATTATGTTAAGATATGTTCCTTCTATACCAACTTTGGAGAAAATTTTTATCATGAATGAATGTTGAATTTTACTAAATGCTTTTTCTCTGTTTATTGAGATAATCATATGTTTTTTGTCTTTTCTTAAAAAGATGATCATATTATCCAAACCAGGACACTCTTAAAAAAGAAAGGAGCTTCTTTTAATAATTAAGGTAGAGAGCCAATGTCCCAAAGCTACTGGGGAGGCTACTTCAACAGCTGAGGTGGAGCTTTAGAGGCCCAATCCCAAGTTGGCCACAATCAAAGGGCCAGAAACCTGATTCTTTTCTCACTTTCCCATCCTTCAGCCGTGTGACTGACAGGCACTGGCACTCTGGCCAGGTGTCAGGCCTGAGCCTCTGAGACGGGAGAACTGAGTTCTGGACATTGGACCACCAGAGACTGCACAGCCCCACATAATAACAATTAGTGAGAGCTCTCCCAGAGATCTCCGTCTCAATGCAAAGACTCAGCTCCACTCAACCACCAGCACACTCCAGTGCTGGACACCCCATGCCAAACAACTAGCAAGACAGGAACACAATCACATCCATTAACAGAGAGGCTGACTAAAACCATAATAAGTTCACAGACAAACCACTGGACGTGGTCCAGCCCATCAGAAAGACAAGATCCAGCCTCATCCACCAGAACACAGGCACCAGTCCCCTCCACCAGGAAGCTTACACACCCAAATGAACCAACCTTACCCACTGGGGGCAGACAAACAAAAACATGGGAACTATGAATCTTCAACCTCTGAAAAGGAGGCCCTAAACACAAAAGTTAACCTAAATGAAAAAGAGAGAAATATACACCAGATGAAGGAGAAAAGTAAAAACACACCAGACCAAACAAATGAAGAGGAAATAGACAGTCTACCTGAAAAGGAATTCAGAGTAATGATAGTAAAGATCATCCAAAATCTTCAAAATATAATGGAGACAATACAAGAAACGTTTAACAAGGAACTGGAAGAACTAAAGAGCAAACAAACAATTATGAACAACACAATAAATGAAACTAGAAATTCTCTAGAAGGAATTAATAGTAGAATAACTGAGGCAGGAGAACGGACAACTGACCTGGAAGATAAAATAGTGGAAATAACTACTACAGAGCATATGTTTTAGCCATAAAAGGGGAAATCGACAGTAAAAAAATAATAGCAGGGAACTTTTCAACATAAAGAAAAAACAATGAAATGAATGGAGGACTGTCTCACAGACCTCTGGGACAACACTGAACACACTAACATTCGGATTATAAGGGTCCCAGAAGAAGAAGAGAAAAGGAAAGGGACCAAGAAAATATTTGAGATTATAGTTGAAAACTTCCTGAATATGGGAAAGGAAATACTCAAAAGTGCAGGAAGCACAAAGAGTTCCATACAGGATAAATCCAAGGAGAAACATGCCAAGACACATATTAATCAAGCTATCAAATATTAAATCCAAAGAAAAAAATATTAAAAACAACAAGGGAAAAGCAACAAATAACATACAAGGTAAACAGCTGATCTTTCAGCAGAAATTCTGCAAGCCAGAATGGAGTGGCAGGACTTATTTAAAGTGATGAAAGGGAAAAACCGACAACCAATATTACCCTACCCAGCAAGGATCTCATTCAGATTTGATGGAGAAATTATAACATTTACAGACAAGCAAAAGCTAAGAGAATTCAGCACCAACACGCCAGCTTTAAAACAAATGCTAAAGGAACTTTTCTAGGCAAGGAAAAGACCTAATATAAAAAAAACCCCAAAATTAAGAAAATGATAAAAGGAACATATATATTGATAACTACCTTAAATGTAAATGGATTAAATGTTCCAACCAAAAGACAGAGACTGGCTGAATTGATTTAAGAAAAAAAGACCAATATATATTCTATCTGCAAGAGACCCACTTCAGACCTAGGGACACATACAGATGAAAGTGAGCGGATGGAAAAAGATTTTCCATGCAAATGGAAAGCAAAAGAGTGCTGGAGTAGCAATTCTCAAATCAGATAAAATAGACCTTAAAAGAAAGTCTATTTATTACATGAGACAAAGAAGGACACTACACAATGATCAAGGGGTCAATCCAAGAAGATATTATAATTGTAAATAATTATGCACCCAATATAGGAGCACCTCAATACATAAGGCAAATGCTAACGGCCACAAAAGGGGAAATTGACAGTAACACAATAATAGTGGGGGACTTTAACACCTCACTTTCACCAATGGACAGATCATCCAAAATGAAAATAAAGTAGGAAACACAAGCTTTAAACGATACATTAAGCAAAATGGACTTAATTGATATTTATGAGACTTTCCATTCAAAATGGAAGAATACACTTTCTTCTCAAGTGCTCATGGAACATTCTCCAGGAAAGATCATATCTTGGGTCACAAACCAAGCCTTGGTAAATTTAAGAAAATTGAAATCCTATCAAATATCTTTTCCAACCACAATGCTTTGAGACTAGATATCAATCACAGGATAAGATCTGTAAAATATACAAACACATGGAGGCTAAACAATACACTACTTAATAACCAAGAGATCACTGAAGAAATCAAAGAGATCAAAAATACCTAGAAACAAATGACAGTGAAAACATGAGGACACAAAACCTATGGAATACAGCAAAATCACTTCTAAGAAGGAAGTTTATAGCAATACAATCCTTCCTCAGGAAACAAGAAAAATCTCAAATGAACAATCTGACCTTACACCTAAAGCAATTAGAGAAAGAAGAATAAAAAAAACCAAAAGTTAGCAGAGGGAAAGAAATCAGTATACTCCAAATAAGATGTTTTTTAAAAAAGAAATAAATGAAGAAAACAATAGTAAAAATCAATAAAACTAATAGATGGTTCTTTGAGAAAATAAACAAAATTGATAAACCATTAGCCAGACCCTTCATGGAAAAAAAAAGGGAAAAGACTCAGATCAACAGAATTTGAAATGAAAAAGGAGAAGTAACAACTGACTTTGCAGAAACACAAAGGATCATGAGAGATTACTAGAAGCAATTATATGCCAATAAAATGGACAATCTAGAAGAAATGGACAAATTCTTAGAAAAGCATAACCTTCTGAGACTGAGCCAGGAAGCAATAGAAATATAAACAGACCAATCACAAGCACTGAAATTGAAACTGTGACTAAAAATCTTACAACTAACGAAAGCCCAGGAACAGAGAGCTTCACTGTGACTTCTACCAAACTTTTAGAAAACAGCTAACACCTTTCCCTCTCAAATTCTTCCAAAATATAGCAGAGGGAGGAAACTCCCCAACTCATTCTATGAGGCCACCATCACCTTGTTACTAAAATCAAATCAGAAAACTACAGGCCAATATCACTGATGAACATATATGCAAAAATCCTCAACCAAAATGTGAGCAAACAGAATCCAACAGCACATTAAAAGGATCATACACCATGATCAAGTGGGGTTTATCCCAGGAATGCAAGTATTCTTTAATATAAGCAAATCAATCAATGCGATATGCCATATTAACAAATTGAAGGATAAAAACCATATTCTAATTTGAATAGATGCAGAAAAAGCTTTCAACAAAATTCAACACCCATTTATGATAAAAACCCTCCAGAAATTAGGCATAAAGGGAAGTTACCTCAACATAATAAAGGCCATATATGACAAAACCCACAGCCAACATCGTTCTCAATGGTGAAAAATTGAATGCATTTCCACTAAGATCAGCAACAAGACAAGGTTGCCCACTCTCACCACTATTATTCAACATAGTTTTGGAAGTTTTAGCCACAGCAATCAGAGAAGAAAAAGAAATAAAAGAATCCAAATAGGAAAAGAAAAAGTAAAAGTGTCACTGTTTTCAGATGACATGATACTATACATCCTAAAGATGCTACCAGAAAGCTACTAGATGTCATCAATGAATTTGGTAAAGTAGCAGGATACAAAATTAATGCACAGAAATCGCTTGCATTCCTATACACTAATGATGAAAAATCTGAACGAGAAATTAAGGAAACATTCCCATTTACCATTGCAACAAAAAGCAAAAAATACCTAAAAATAAATCTGCCTAATGAGACCAAAGACCAGTATGCAGAAAACTATAAGACACTGATGAAAGAAATTGAAGATGATACAAATAAATGGAGAGATATACCATGTTCTTGGATTGGAAGAATCAACATTGTGAAAATGACTATGCTACCCAAAGCAGTCTACAGATTCAATGCAATCCCTAGCAAACTACCAATGGTATTTTTCAGAGAACTAGATCAAAAAATTTCACAATTTGTATGGAAACACAAAAGACCCCAAATAGCCTTGAGAAGGAAAAAGGGAGCTGGAGGAATCATGCTCCCTGACTTCAGAGTCTACTACAAAGCTACAGTAATCAAGACAGTATGACATTGGCACAAAAACAGACATATAGATCAATGAAACAGGATAGAAAGCCCAGAGATAAACCCACACACATATGGCCACCTTATTTTTGATAAAGGAGGCAAGAATATACAATGGATAAAAGACCACCTCTTCAATAAATGGTGCTTGGAAAACTGGACAGCTATATGTAAAATAATGAAATTAGAACACTCCTTAACACTGTACACAAAGATAAATTCAAAATGGATTAAAGACCTAAATGTAAGGCCAGATGCTTTAAAACTCTTAGAGGAAAATATAGGTAGAACACTGTATGACTTAAACTACAGCAAGAACCATTTTGACTCATCTGCTAGAGAAATGGAGATAAAAACAAAAATAAACAAATGGGACCTAATGTAATTTAAAAGCTTTTCCATAGTACAGGAAACCATAAAAAAGATGAAAAGACAACCCTCAGAATTGGAGAAAATATTTGCAAATGAAACAACTGACAGAGGATTAATCTCTAAAATGTACAAGTAGCTCATGCAGCTCAATATCAAAAAACAAACAAACAAACACAATCCAGAAATGGGCAGAAGACCTAAACAGACATTTCTCCAAAGGAGATATACAGATTGCCAACAAACACATGAAAGGATGCTCAACATGACTACTCATTAGAGAAATGTAAATCAAAACTGCAATGAGGTATCACTTCACACTGGTCAGAATAGCCATCATCAAAACTTCACAAATAATAAATGCTGGAGAGGCCGTGGAGAAAAGGGAACAGTCTTGCACTTTCTGTGGGAATGTAAATTGATACAGCTACTCTGGACAACAGTATGGAGGTTCTTTAAAAAAACTGAAAAAAGAGCTATGATATTACCCAGCAATCCCACTACTGGGCGTATACTCTGAGAAAACCATAATTCAAAAAAGGTCATGTATGAAAATATTCATTGCAGTACTATTTACAATACCCAAGATATGGAAGCAACCTAAGTGTTCATCGACAGATAAATGGATAAAGAAGATGTGGCACATATATACAATGGAATATTACTCAGGCATAAAAAGAAACGAAACTGAGTTATTTGTAGTGAGGTGGATGGACTTAAAGTCTGTCATACAAAGTGAAGTTAAGTCAGAAAGTGAAAAACAAATACCACATGCTAACACATATATATGGAATCTAAAAAAAAAAAATAGGTCTG
>RJWK010055179.1:0-14800 GCA_004363435.1 Platanista minor
AAAAAAAAAAAAAAAAGAATAATACATTTGTGTTGTTTTAAGCCACTAAGTTTGTAATTTGTTACACCAGCAATTTGGAAACTAACAAAGTTGATTAAGAGATTAGAGAAGAAAGTACTTGAATGACTCTTCACATCTTGACATATCTACCGTCAACTCAACTGGAGTTTCCAGAGCTGGACATGTGTTTCTCTAGCCAAGTCGTTCCTCCACGACTTGCATCAATTATTTAATTTTAAAGCTTTCCCCACTCTCACCACACCCCTTACCTCCTCCTCCCATGTGGCTATCAGCTGTTGACCTGAAATCATTCAGGATGAAGTCAGTAAGTTGGGATTGAAGACTTCGTTGAATGAAGGAGAGTTTCCAGGAGGTTACAACAAAGGTGGAGAGAGGCAGGTATAACTTGTCTGAGTCTCAAAGATGCAGGAATTTTTAAATACACCAGAGAAAGTGTACTGGTCTTCTTGGGATCCTCAAACAATGAAAAAAATCATGGTTAAGCTGTTCCATATGGGAAAATGAGAAAGATTATTTTTCAGATCTTTGAGAAGGAGGAAAAGAGAAGCCAGGAGGAGAAGGAAGAGGAGGAACAAGTAGAGGAGAGAGCTGACTTCAAGATGGCAGAAGGCTAGGGACCACTTGGGGGGGATGGGGTAGCTAAAATGGCTTTTAAGAGCATCTGTGCTTATGTGCAGTTTTAAGTCAGTTGCCATTTTGTAATATGTGTCTCATGGCCATGACTTTCCAACACCCTTGGCAAAATGTTCTATATTCTTGCTTTCAACTGTGGGATTTTGGAAATTGAAGATTGGATTTGCTTTTACCTGTGGATAAACTTGGTGTGGAGAAAAGATGGCATGTACAGAGGTAGGAATCCAGAGGCTGAGGTGAGCATCCATCCATCTATTCTTCCATCCACCTACCCATCACCTATGTATCCATCATTTACCTATCGTCCGTCTATCCATCATCCATCACCCATCACCCATCCACCCATTCACTATCTATCATCCATCCATCCATCTGTCCATCCATTCATCCATCTACCCATTCACAAATTCATTTATTCAACAAATACTCATTGAGCATCTATCATATATACTTGATTCTGTTCTGGGTCCTGGGGATACTGCAGTGAACAAGATAGACAGATACCATGCTCTCAGGAGCGTCCAATCAGTATGAAAGGCAGATCATAGTAAAGTAACTGAATAGATTACCAAGATTCTTTCAGACTATGATAAACACTATGAAGACAATAAAAGAACAGGGTGGTGTTAAATAGAGCAGTAGCTCCCAATGTGTTGTTTCTGGACTAATAGCACTAGCACACCTGGAAACCTGTGAGAATGTAAATTCTCAGGATCCACCCCAGGCCTGATGAATCACAAACTCTGGCAGTGGGTTCCAGAAATCTGTAGTTCGAGCCTTCCAGGTGAATCTGATGCATGCTCAAGTTTGAGATCCACTGTTAATGGGAAGTGACGGTATGGTTACTTGAGGAAGGGTAGTCCGGGAAGGCCTCTCAGAGGAGGTGACATATGAGTTGAGATCTCATTGACAGGAGAAATCTAGCTCTAAAAACCTAGAGACGTGTGTTCTGGGCAGAGGGAATAGTGAGGGAAAAAATCCTGAGACAGGAACCAGGTTGGGGGCTTCAAGGGCCTGTGTGGCTGGAATGTGGTGTACAGTTGTACAAATTAATGATGAAAGACAGTACTAGAAACATTCTCGTTGTTCTTTGGCTATTGTTCTCTTTATGTAGAAATATATAGACATCTCTCTTTATATAGAGATGTGGTCTTTGCCCATTTGTATCGGAAGATATCAGAATTCTTTTTTAAAGGAAAAAATAAGTTTATTTAAATCATACAAGTAATACATATATAAATTTTCCTTATAGATGGATTTCTTGGCCTCTTATGAACTTGCATGTCATCCTGGGAAGGGCACTGTGGGCTAGGAGGCAAGGGACTTGGGATCTAATCTGGTCACAGTCTGGTCACTTATCTTCTCTGGGCCCCATTTCCCCATCTCCAAGGTCAGGATGAGGAGGGAATAGGAGGAATCAGCTGCTCTGTCCCCTGAGCCAGAAGACTGCTGACATCTCCTTGAGGGGCAGTCCAGTTCCTCTACAACCTCCCTCATCTCCTTTCCCTCTTCCCGATTCCACCTTGGACAGACACACGTGGAAAAGGGCAGGAGGAAACATGCACATGGATTCCCTTGGAATTATCCTCTCTGTCAATCTGTTCTGAATATACCACAATTATGAGAGCTCAGGTCCATGCTCTCAATAGCAGTTTCCCTTGTAGTTGTTGCGCTGCTGCTGAGCCCAACAGGTTTCTCTCTTACAAACGGATGGCTCATGAAAAAAACACTCAGCAGAGCTGCAAAATCATGACCACAGCATTTGGACTTCACTCTGCAAGACTGGGGAAACAGAGAGGAAACAAACCTGGACCTTGTCCAGGGAGGCAGTGAAGAGCAGTGGGAAGACCCTGGTGCGCATCCTTTAACTTGGCCTCCCTGAGCTTCTGTTTCCTCATTTGCAAAAAGGGGATGATACCCTTACACTGTATTAAGTAAGGTGGCATGTGCCAACTGTCTGGCACACAGTAGGAGCTCAACATATGTCAGTGCTTGTCTTCCATCCCTCCCCAGGGAGTGGGGAAATGACTCTCCTCTCCAGGCAGCCAGCAAGTCCCTTTTTGCCTACAACTCTCTGGGTTTGTTTTGCTTGTGTAGTAATTAGGCACCAGCAGCTGCGAGTATCCAAACCCACAGTCTTATCTTTTCCCCAAGCTGCTTCCGTTGATAGAGGGTTGGGTGGTAGATGACAGCTTGTTTATCCAGGGAGGCTGTAAAATATTCTGTTGAGCGAACACACAGAAAAGCTCATTTGTCTTGTCTTTTGTCTTTATAGCCACACAGTTCAGAAGGGATGTTCTCCGATCTTACTGACTCCTTGCTCCTCTGAGCGTTGCTCACAGACCCTCTGTGCCCACACCTGGGAATGCTGGGGCTGCCGCAGCCCCTCCCTCTCACCTTGCTGCCCTCGGCAAGAGCATCCACCACGAGGGCTCCATTGACCACTCCCAGCTTTGGCCATTCCCCTGAGCTTCACACTGGACACCACCACCTGGATGTCCACAGGCCCCGCCCACTCGGCCCATCCAAGACGGACACCACCTCCCTTCCCACACTTGCTTCTTCTCTTCTCTGGGTATCAGCCATCGGCAGCACTGGACACCGCTCCTTGAGACTGAAACCTGGGAGTCCAGCCTGGACATCCCGCTCTTTCTCTGCTCCACATCTCAATACCCTTCAGGTCCTGTCCATGTTCTGTCTCAGATCTCTCTCCTGACTGTCCTCAACTCAGCCCCGGCCACCACCAGCCTGGGGAAGGCACTGGTCCTTCTGCATGCCTGCAGCCGGGCGATGGTTCTGGAACACACACCAGACTCAGTCAGCCGCTCCTTCCGGACCTGCAGTCCTGAGGACGGGTGCGGAGGAGAATCTGTGATCGTCCCCAGAGGCCACGGGAGGCAGGAAATAAACCCAGATTTTTGAGAAAAACAAACCAATCAACAACAACAACAAATAACAAAATAAAGACATCCTGGCCTTCAATTCTGATGCGTCCACGTATTAGCGGTGTTATTTCTGACACTATTTCAGACCTCTTTGGAGCTCATTTTCTTCGTTTCTGAAAAGGGGCCAATACTTCCTGCCTCCCAAAGTTGCCGTGAAGTTTAGGTGAAGCTGTCTATGTGGTATATGGTACAAGTTTGATCAGTGTTAGGCTCTTCTCCCTGTCCTTCACTTTGAATAGTACTTCGTAGTTCTCAGAACCCTTTCTTAGATCGTTCATTCATTCCATTCGTTCATTCCACACCTGTTATTTGTTGTGTGCCTGCTATGAGCTGGGGATAATGCTGGGCGCTGGGGTGGAGTGGAGAACAAGTCAGACTTAGTCCCATATCCCCTGGGGTTTCCTGGGGTTTCCATTTTTGATGGGTGAAGACAGACAGAAAGCAAGTAACAAACAAATAATATGATATCAGGTAGTGTTAAGTGCCACGATAAAAAATCAAGCAAGATAAGATAGACGTGATGGAGACCGGGAACTACCTAGAGAGAGCCATGGGAAAGAGAGTCAGTAAACAAGCCAAAGAATAATTAAAATAATTTACTGACTCTGGTACGTGCTTGTGAAGGAAGTAAGTGTGGTTATGTGAAACTACAGGCAGGTTGAGAGGATTAGATATTAAAAGCGTATGGGATGCGCCTTGTATGATGGTAAATAGCCTATACCCAGTGACCCATTCTTTCCCCCAATTCTTCTCTTTCCTGTGTCTTTAATTTCTCCCCTCAGGGATCCTTCCCACCAGCATTTACACATATCCAAGTCTCTTTCTACTTAGAACACACCTCTCTGCGCCAACCTTTCACCTTCCTCCGTCTCTGATCCTACCTTACCCTCCTCAGAGAAAATGGTTCTAAAGAGTTGTCTCCATTTCCACAATTCATTCTTTGACTCATTTCAGTCTGACTCCTGCCCCCAGAAGGGTCCCAGAAACTGCTCCCTCTGAAGTCACCAATGACTTGCATTGTCCCTGAATCCTTTGAGCTCTCATAACTTGTCTCTTGTTCACATTCAATATCATTCTCTCTCCAATTCTCAATACATCACCACCTCTTCAAGTTTGTTTTTTCCCCACCTGTCTGCTTCCTCCTTCTCAGGCTTCTTCACTAACTTTTCTTCCTCTTTTGGTTCCTTAAATTGTTGGGGTGTCCCAAGACTCCATCCTGGGTCTCCTTTACTTCTCTCCCTTTACATTATCCCTCGATAATGTCTCACGTCTCCCAAATTTACATCCTCAGCTCAGTTTGCTCACCTGAACTCCTGGCGCATGTTCTCAGTTCATTCTTGGACACCTCCACTTGGAAGTCCCATGGGCATCTTAGACTCCACAGGTCCAGATTGGAGTTCACCGTTATATTCCCCTCTCAATCCTCCTCTTCTGCTCTTCCCATCTCAGTGAGTTTCACTACCTTCCAGCTATCGTACAAGCCAGAGCCTTGGACTTCACCAGTTCCCCCTGACCCCGTCCTCTCCCCCGTATTTGCTGGTCATCAAGTCCTGTAGATTCTACCCACTACATTGCTCTCAGATTTGTCCCTCTCCCACCACTTCCTCTGCCCCCTTCCCTAATCCAGCATCTCTCACCTAGACAACTGCATAGTCTTTTCCCTGTCTCCACCTTTATACCCTCTGATCTGTCCTGCATATAGAAAGCAGACAGATCATCCTCAAAGGCAAACCCAACGGTGTTCACTCTCCTGTTAAAAACCCTTTAAGGTTCTTCATTGCCTGCAGGATAAAAACCAGACCCCTTTCCTTTGCACCCGGGCCCTGCGGGCTTAGTTGCTACCTGTCTTTCTCCCCTCCTCCCCCACCTGTCCTCTCTCACTCTGTGTCTCCAGGGGCTCAGACCTATGAAGCTCTCTCTCTTGCCTGGGACATCGTCCGTACTCTTCCTTTAACTGGTGCTCTGTTCTCATCCTTTTCCCAGTTGGCTGATCTGAAGAAGCCTGGAAGATGAGCCGTTCCAGCTCCTCCTTTTGTAGATGAGTCTCCTGAAGCCCAGAGAGGAAGAGTGCTTTGTTGAAGGTCACCCAGAATATATCCGGCCTGCTTCATACTAAGCAGAATGACCTCACTTCTCTCCCTCCCTCAGCCACGATGGGAGGGAAACTTGGCATCGCCCTGGATCCTCCTCCAAAGACTCTGGCTCTTTTGCTGCTGAAATCAGAAAGCTGAGCAAGTGGTAAGTTTTGCTGGGAAAGGGTCGGAATAATGCGGGATCCCTTTGCCTTGGATTTCTGAGGCTGAGGCCCCGGTGACACGGGCTTCTCCTGCCACCAGTCCAGACCTCTCACGGTTCTGCCCCAGCTTTTCCTCACCCCATTGCTAATCCAGACCCTCACCTGCAGACATTCCTGCCCGCTTCCTCTCACCTGAAGTAGCTTGAGTCTCTCAGTGGCTGCTGGCACAACTTGGCTGGGAACAAGTTTGGCTGATATTTGAGACCAGGAGTGCTCAAGCAAGGTGCCAAATCCTAGTTCCCTGAGCTGAGGTGGGGTTGATGCCAGGACAGGGTCCATCAGTGAACCCTTGGCCATAGACTGGGCTGGTAACCAGGTCACAGACTAGGCCCTGACCCTGGCCACAGACTGAGCCCTGATTCTGGTTATAGACCAGATCTTGATTCTATACCCAGACACAACTCTGACACTGCTTCCAGACTTTGCCTTGATTCTGATAATAGACTGAGTCTTGACCCTCATCCCAGACTGGGCCCTGACCTTAGCTACAGACCGAACCATGATACTGGCCCCAGGCTGTGCCCTGACCCTGCTTCCAGACTGAGCCCTGATCCTGCCATAACTGTGCCCTGACCATGGACTGACACCCCTAACCCAGCTCACAGACGGGATCTGCAGCTGTGGGCTCCTGGTGAGAGTGTAGTTGACGCAGGGCTAATCCATCCACTTAGGGGAGGGGTAGGAAATGTCTCTTCCTGGGAAAGACAGAACAGGATCAGCCTCTGGGGTTGTTACACTCGTGGATTTTGGGGGTCACCAGCTGCAGAAGGGGCAGCCTCAAAGGACTGCGGCAAAATCACATCCAGTAGAGCTTCCCAGCCAGTTTAGCTCCCAAATAATGGAGAGATTATTTCTGCCAATATCCATCAAGCTGAGATGGAGAGCATTTCAGTGAGAAGGTGCTTTAATGACTCTTCAAGGATTTGGGGCCTAATGAAGCACACATCAGAGGACGATTTAATCTTTCCCTCATAAAACCCTCACAATAAGGAGATCAACTTCAGAATCCAAATTCATCTTGACATAAAAATGTGAGCTCAAGACAGTCCCAGATCACTGATAATTGTCTGGGGCTAATTACTGTGGTCTTGGGGTGTTTAAGAGCAGCCGAGGGTGGGTGGCTATGGCAGAGGGCGTCCAGGGACATGCTGAGCTGTCCCCTGCAAGGTCCCTGGAAGGAACTGACGGCAGTGACATTGGAGGATAAGATAGAATATGGTTAACGTGGGCCAGTAGAAGGTTTTGCTTGGCTGTGGCGGGTTATCCCCTGCAAGGTGGACCCTGCTTCCCAAATCCCTCTCCAAATGGACTAGTGGTCAGCAGATATCCACAGCCACTTGCCTAATAGGGAGCCCTAAATGGGCCAAGAAACTCCTGTTTCCAAGCAATAAATGAGACAATAAGAGCTTATGAGAGCTACTAGGGAGAAAGCCAAAAGGAGGCGGCAGAGAGGATCCGGGCATGTGTGGGGTGGATCACAGTCCTTAAGAGGGTCTCTCCAGCTCTCTGGTGGGTAGAAGCAGGGTCCTCTGATCATGGGCTCCTCAGGGGCTTCTCTTCCTTCTGTCCAGAGCTTTCTGTTAGCTGGGGGCTCACCTACCAGCTGAAGCTCGCACATGTCTTTTATTGCAAAGACTTTCTTCCTGCTGCGGAAAATTCATTGATGACATTGTGTGTGGGGGGACCATGAACAAATAGAGCCCAGCCACTAATTTCAAAAGGAAACATACTTTGTAATAATTAGATGGCAAAAAGCTGGAAATGATGAGAAACAAACTCAATCGAGCCCTGGCTGGTGCATAATAATTATTTATACTAAATTTATGTCCATAATGTACTGTGCAGCCAGGGAGGGTATGAGATAAAGAAATGGGACCCTCCTCCCACTTTTTTCTATTAAAATTTTTTTTTTTTAAATTGAAGTATAGTTGATTTACAATGTGTTGGTTTCTGCAGTACACAAAGTGACTCAGTTACACACATACATACATTTTTTTCCATTATGGTTTATCCCAGGATATTGGATATAGTTCCCTGTGCTACACAGTAGGACTTTGTTTATCCATCCTAAATGTAATAGTTTGCATCTACCTACCCCAAATTCCCAGTCCATCTCTCTCCCCACTGCTTGGCAACCACAGGTCTGATCTCTATGTCTGTGAGTCTGTTTCTGTCTTGTAGATTGGTTCCTTTGTGCCATATTTTAGACTCCACATATAAGTGATATCATATGGTAGTTGTCTTTCTCTTTCTGATTTACTTCACATAGTATGATAATTTCTAGTTGCATCCATGTTGCTGCCAATGGCATTATTTTGGTATTTTTTTATGGCCGAATAGCATTCCATTGTATATATGTACCACATCTTCTTTATCCATTCATCTGTTAATGGACATTTAGGTTGTTTCCATGTCTTGGCTATTGTGAATAGTGCTACAGTGAACATAGGGGTGCATGTATCTTTTTGAATTATAGTTTTGTCTGGATATATGCCCAGGAGTGGGATTGCTGGATCATATGATAATTCTATTTTTAGTTTTCTGAGGAACCTCCACAGTATTTTCCATAGTGGCTGTACCAACTTACATTCCCACCAACAGTGTAGGAGGGTTCTCTTTTATCCACACCCTCTCCAGCATTTGTTATTTGTGAACTTTTTAATGAAGGCCTTTCTGACCAGTGTGAGGTGGTACCTCACTGTAGTTTTGATTTGCATTTGTCTAATAAGGAAGTAACATTTTTGAGTAAGACACAGAAGCATTAAAGGAAAAAAATGAACATATTTTTACTGTAGAAAAAAATTTAAAACTTAGAAAAAAAAGTCTACACAGTGAAACACAGAGCCAAAGTTAAAAGAAAGCAAAGACTGGGAGAATACACTTGCAGCATATACAACAAAGAACTGCTACACTAGATATAAGAAGAGTTTCTGCAGATCAATAACAAAAAACAAATATACAGTGGAAAAGTAGGCAAAGGGTGTGGCCAGGTACCTTCTAGAGGAGGGAAGACTGACGACAGCAATAGCCATGGAGAAGCTGATCAGATCTCCTTTCAAAAGAATCTCCTGTGGGGAGAAGAAGTGATTGACAGCCTCAAGCTAGAGCATCTTTTGATCCGTGGTCACTCCGGGCCATGCTTCCCCTGTTCCCAGCCAGTGACCAAGCACTGTAGGGCTTTTGAAGCAGTCTCTTGGAAAGTCTCCAGTGGCCTGATGGAGGCTTTCTCAGAATTGTGCTGTGTCCGAGGATCTTCCTATCCAATCCTTCCTTCCCCTCTTCTGTCACAGGTGTCAGACCTGCACTTGGTCCGAAGCCTTTCCTGCCTCCTCCTCCTCCTACTGCCCTTTGTCCTCTAGAGGTACTTCCCCAAAAAGGTTCTTGCTTGTCTAATCCCATGTTGGCATCTGCTTCTCAGAGGACGTGAACTGACACAACCACAGGTCCACATAAAAAGTTATTCAGGGCTTCCCTGGTGGCACAGTGGTTAAGAATCCCCCTTCCTATGCAGGGGACATGGGTTTGAACCCTGGTCTGGGAAGATCCAACATGCCGCTGAGCAACTAAGCCCGTGTGCCACAACTACTGAAGCCTGCACGCCCAGAGCCCGTGCTCCACAACAAGAGAAGCCACCGCAATGAGAAGTCTGCGCACGCAAGGAAGAGTAGCCCCCAGTCGCCACAACTAAAGAAAGCCTGTGTGCAGCAACAAAGACCCAATGCAGCCAAAAATAAATAAATTTATTAAAAATAAAAAAAAACGATTTAACCTTACTCATAATTAAGAAAGTGCAAATTAAAATGTGATACTGTCTTCTGTAATCAAATAGACAAACATTTTAAAAAGGTCATTAATATCTTGTTTAGTGAGGGAGGTACAAGATGAATCTCTCTCCCATATTGTGCTAATGCCAAGACTATAAAATATACATATTCACAGAATCAGCATTTCACTTCCAGGAGTCTGTTCCATAGAATATATATATATATATATATATGTGTGTGTGTGTACAAAGATATACATGTTCATTGTGGCATTACTTATGTTGGTAAGAAACGAAGATATTCTAAATGTGCATTACTAAGGAACATTTACATCAATTATGGAGCACCCGCACAATACTATTTGCAGCTGTTTGAAAGAAGCTATCTGACATGAAAAGATGCTCATGATGCCATGCTCAGTGGAGAAGAGACAAAGCTGAAGGGTATATTGTGTAGTGCCCTTTGAATAGGAAAACCCTTCTCTAAATGAGTTTATATGCATACAGATTGGCAAATAGAGCAAAAATCTGGAAAGGTAGATGCTAAATTGCTAAGATTATTTGTCTTTGGGGAAGAGAGTGAGATTGGGGATAGCTATTAAAGGGAGTCCTCACTTTTTATTCTGTTTCCTTCTTTTTTTTTTTTTTTGCGGTACGCGGGCCTCTCACTATTGTGGCCTCTCCCGTTGCGGAGCACAGGCTCCCGACATGCAGGCTCAGCGGCCATGGCTCACGGGTCCAGCCGCTCCGCGGCATGTGGGATCTTCCCGGACTGGGGGACGAACCCGTGTCCCCTGCATCGGCAGGCGGACTCTCAACCACTGCGCCACCAGGGAAGCCCTGTTTCCTTCTTTATTGTTTAGATATTTGACAGTGAATGTGGATTGTTATGTTTAATTAAAATGAGCAATAATACATAAGGACCAAGAAAGACCTCCAGAGTGTAACTGTCATAAGGAGTATTGACCCCATTGAGAGGCTGTGTCCATATTCCAACCGGTCTGTTCAGAGTGTTTGGATTCTCCTGGGAATGGCCTTCAGTGGCAGATAACAGCATAAGAAACTTGCTCTTATTCTTGTCTTTATCCTTTAAAAGTACTTCTACAGAAATGTTGATAGGAAGTGGCATTGCCTGCATCGGTCCTTGCCTGATGGACCATCCCTGATTCTGAATGTCTTTTTAGTCTTTTCAAAAATCCACCCCCTGCCCTCAATCCCCTGACCCAAAGGCCAACTGAAGATATTGTGGGGACACACCCAAGCTCTCTGGCCTCAGTTTTCCCATCTGAGTTGGAAGAGGCTGGATTAAATGGCCTCGATGTCCAGCGAGTGTTTCAAGGATTCGACGCCACCGTCAGAGTTGCTGTTCTTGGCACAGTCTGGACAGTCGAGATACTGGGGAAACCCACCCACGGTCCTCGCCTGACCTTCAGTCAGCTCGTCCAGCCTCCCCTGCCATCCACGCTCCAAGGTAAGCCGCCCGGCTGGGTGAACACGCCCTGTGTCTGTGCCCTCCCCCATCCACGTGCCAGCTTGTTCACGCTTTAAGGTCTCTTACTGATTCTTTCATGATCTCCCCTGATCAACTAGTTTGGATGCCTGCTGCATTTTCTCAATTGATCATACGGTGTGTAGAAGCCCCAGTGACCACTTTGCCCTGCTTCCCATATGATCAGTCACTTCATGTACCACATCCTCGGAAACAGAGACATTGAACCAACACAGCTACAGGTTCATAACCCTGAGACAACCCCAAAAGCCAGGGTCCCCCAAATAATAAATCCTTGGATACTTCCCTTAATACTGGACTCCCTAAGAAAGACAATTTTATCCTTGATTTTTGCTATGATTATCTCTGAAGATACCTTTGCGATTATGAAAACCATGTGTGAAAGTTGCTGTTTTCACTCTATGAGCAGATCAATGTAAACCCAGTGAGCCTGGTGACTTGGCAGTTGTTTTCCTTGAAATAATTGCTGTGTTTTGTGTTTCATAAGCCAGTCCTTCTGAAGCCTGACTCCCTTGCACTCTGCAAATAAAATTTTCTTTTCTGAGTACTTTTGTGTCTGAGTCTTCCTTTGACAGGTGGGATAACTTAATACATTAATTTTTGTGTGCTCTTGAGTTCCCTATGCTAAGGCGGAGGGGCTTTTTGTCTTCCCTTGCTAAGGGGGCGCTTGTATGGTAGGATGAAAAGGAGAAGCTGCCTGAACAAGGGTCTCTTTCTTGGTTTTCCTGAAAACCTAGGCTTCCTGGGTGCGGGGAGAGTAACACAAAGTCAGGAGGGAGAGAGAGAGGCCTTTGAAGGGAGAAAGTGGAACTAGGTGAACGGGATGGGGGAGGGGGAGAGAGAGAGACAGAGTATTCATAAAGACTAGGAAGCACTTGTTGTTTGAGGTTCTGTTGGGAGGAGGGACTTCCTGGAGGGAGCAGGATCCAGAGGGGATGACTATGAGGGCTTCTGAGGAGGCTGGGTCCCTGACACTGGGGCTCCCAGTCTGGGCAGAGTTTCCTGAGCCCAACTTGGCACGGAGGCAGCATTGCCATCTGCCACCAAGGAACACCAAGGGCTCAGGCAACAACCCTAACAAAGGCTACCAATGTGGACCTACAACCACTGGACATCCACAAAGAGGGCTCTTTGTAAGACCGTTGAGACCTTCACAGGATCCTGGGGGACAAGAAAGGCACCCGGAGTATAAATTCCTACCAGCTCGGTAAGCTGAGACCTGGGATAGATTTAGAGAAAATAACACGATTGTGACATTCCTTGCCTTTCTGAACTTAACACACACTACCATTTCTTCCAGTATTTAGCACCATATGTCTTGTATTGTCCCCCACCCTATGCTCTGCCCTCCCCTGACCTCCTGCCCCCCTCACACCCTGCCACCCTGAAGGACATTCCTTTGTTTGTCTTTTGGTCTGTCTATCCCACGTTGGACCATAGGACCCACCTTCTTATTCCAGTTGTCTACCACGGGGACCTTGTACCCAGTAGGTGCTCAAAAAATGTTGGTTAAGATGAAACAAATTGCATCGAATTGTAACCCTCCCCCTAGCCCCCAGCCTAGCAACATGCTTTGTGTCTGGTTGATATTCAACACATGTTTGCAGAATGGAGGAAGGTGAGTGGGGTATTCCAAGGTGACCGCTTTGCAGGAGACAAGACGAACCTGAATGAATAAGTTCATGTGTGTTGCTCAAAAGCACATTAGTGACCTGGTTTAATCACAGGAGACTGGCGAGCAAAGGGCCTGCGCATCTGTGAAACGAGCAACCCCTCTCAGAGGAGCTGGTGCCACTTGATCAATTAACCCCACACCCTTGTCTTCCATCTGTGCTTGGATCGAGATGTGCGACTCTGCTGTGAGCGCAGAAGGTAATATCCATCCTTCGAATGGGCTGCTTGTGCGTGGGTAAGTGATGGGTTGCTGGGATCCGGGGGGAGAGGGAGAGAGCCGAAATCAATGGCTTGCAGTCTGCACGCAGTGGCTGGCCCTCCTTGTGGCCTGGGAGGAGAGGGGAGTCAGCTGTGGCTTCTTGCTAGGGACACCAGCCAGCCAGACGGATTGGGCCTGCCAAGGGCTGCTGGGGAGGGCTTGTTCTCTGTCCTCAGCCACAGCTCTCCCCCCATGGCAAAGAAATGAGTCCTGATTTGTGCTCGGGGCCACCTGGACACCTGTCAAGTGGTGAAAGCAAGCTGTTTGGGTTTTGTTTTGTTTTGTTTTGTTTTGTTTTTTTTGCGGTACGCGGGCCTCTCACTGCTGTGGCCTCTCCCGTTGCGGAGCACAGGCTCCGGACGCGCAGGCTCAGTAGTTGTGGCTCACGGGCCCAGCCGCTCCGCGGCATGTGGGATCTTCCCGGAGCGGGGCACGAACCCGCGTCCCCTGCATCGGCAGGCGGACTCTCCACCACTGCGCCACCAGGGAAGCCCAAACAAGCTGTTTTAAAAGTGACGTCTGGCCAGTATGAGTATGCTGGCCTCTCTCTGAATCATCTTTTAAACTCATTTTCAAAGTAAATGAGGCTATTGGCTACCCAAGTCTGTCCTATGAGGACGTATTGTTGGGCAGCCTTAAGGGTGGGCTCCGGAATCACACTGCCTGGGTTCAGACCCTGAGTCATCCACTTGTCAACTGTGAGCCGTTGGACTGACTTAGCCTCTCTGGGACTCAGTTTCTCCATCTGTAAGCTGGGAAAACATTAATACTCAACTCATAGAGCCTTGTGGAGGGTAAACTGAGATAATCCATGGGATGATAATCCATGGGATGATAATCCATGAGATAACCCATGGTGCTGGATGCTCTGTTAGCAGTGTTCCCGCTGGATGTGTGGAACGGATGATTCTGGAGATCAGTCATGTTTGATCTCTGATTCTTCAGTGTCCACCTCCTGTGCTAGACTTAACAGCTTCATGAGGGCTATTGCTGTGGCTATCTTGTTTTCTGCTGGACCCTTAGAATGTGGCACTGAGCCTGGTTCATACAACACACTCGGTAAATATCTGTTTCAATGGGAAAGAGAAGAAAGGTGATGTGGGCATGAGCCAGGGACCCAGAGAGGGCTGGGGCAGCCCTGGGGGTCTGGGGTGGTAGGAATTAGGTCCAGGTGTCCACCCACAGCTACACTGTCAGTCCCAACAGGGAAGAGGAGTGAAACCCTGGAGCAGAGTTCAACGGCCCAGTCCTAGACACTATGTAGACAGCTGATCTAGAGCAGCTTTCTCACCCTTGGGACTCCGTCAGGTGTGTGGGCAGCAGACGCAGGCCAGCTCAGCCTGAGCATCTGGTTGGCTGGGCCAGAGTGTCCACATGACTGGACATCATTGTGGGCGGCTGGGCAGGTCTGTGGCAGTCAGGGAAGAGCGTCAATCACAAAATGCGCCAACTACTAAGATGACCAGTGGGGGCTTCTGGGAGCCCACATGAGCTTTAGGGTCATATAAATATGGGTACAGATCCCATTCTCACCTTTGTGCCCTGAGCAGATGATCTAACTCCTAAACCTCAGTCTCCCCATCTGTAAAAGGGGAAACCATATTGCCAGCCTTACAGATGTGTGATTGAAATGAATAAATATACATAAAATGTCTAGTGCAGTGCGTAGCAGACACTTCATAAACACTGGTGTTCTGCC
>RJWK010055180.1:0-14799 GCA_004363435.1 Platanista minor
TGCGGTACGCGGGCCTCTCACTGTTGTGGCCTCTCCCGTTGCGGAGCACAGGCTCCGGACGCGCAGGCTCAGCGGCCATGGCCCACGGGCCCAGCCGCTCCACGGCATGTGGGATCCTCCCAGACCGGGGCACGAACCCGCGTCCCCCGCATCGGCAGGCGGACTCTCAACCACTGCGCCACCAGGGAAGCCCGGTTTTTTTTTTTTTAATTGAGTTGTATGAGCTGTTTTTATGTTTTGGAGATTAAGCTTTTGTCTGTCACATCATTTGCAGATATTTTCTCCCATTCTGTAGGTTGTCTTTTCGTTTTGTTTATGGTTTCCTTTTCTGTGCAAAAGCTTGTAAGTTTGATTAGGTCCCATATTATTTTTGTTTTTATTTCTATTGTCTTGGGTGGCTGACCTAAGAAAACATTGGTACAATTTATGTCAAAGAATGTTTTGCCCATGCTCTCTTCTAGGAGTTTTTTGGTGTCATGTCTTATGTTTAAGTCTTTAAGCCATTTTGAGTTTATTTTTGTGCATGGTGTGAGGGTGTGTTCTAACATCATTGATTTACATGCTGCTGTCCAACTTTCCCAGCACTACTTGCTGAAGAGACTGTCTTTTTCCCATTTTATATTCTTGCCTCCTTTGTTGAAGATTAATCGACTGTAGGTGTGTGGATTTATTTCTGGGCTCTCTCTTCTGTTCCTTTGATCTGTATGCTTGTTTTTGTACTAATACCACACTGTTTTGATTACTGTAGCTTTGTAGTATTGTCTGAAGTCTGGGAGAGTTATGCCTCCTGCTTTGTTTTTTTTTTCAGGATTTCTCTAGCAATTCTGGGTCTTTTATGATTCTACATAAATTTCTGGATTATTTGTTCTAGTTCTGTGAAAATTGTCATGGATAATTTGATAGGGATCGCATTAAATTGGTAGATTGCTCTGGGTAGTATTGCCATTTTAACAATATTAATTCTTCCAATCCAAGAGCATGGGATACGTTTCCATTTCTTTTTTTTTTTTAATTTCCTTTTTTTTCACAACTCACACACACACACACACACACACACACACACACACACTGTATTTTATTTTTACAGGAGATAAATAAACTGACACCAAGCATTGTAAATGGATGACCACAACAAAAGCAGCAATGATTGCAATTACCAAACATGAAACACCCTCATACTATGTCATAATATTGACATTCAGTCCAGTAATCCTCCACTGTAACAGCTCATTTACTTTGCAGTGAAAATTGATTTGTATATTTTTTGCCTCTGAGTCCTTGTGGGATTTTCCTTTCCATTTCTTTGAACCCTTTTTAATTTCCTTTATTGATGCTTTATAGTTTTCAGCATACAAGTCTTTCACCTCCTTGGTCAGGTTTATTCCTAGGTATTTTATTTTATTTTATTTTGGTACAATGAACTTCTTTTAAAGACTATTTTTTTAGAGCAGTTTTAGGTTTACAACAAAATCCAGAGGAAGGATCTACCATGTACCTGCTGCCACCACACATGCATAGTGTCCCCATTATCAACACCACTAGAATGGTGCATTGTTTTTCTACCAAGGATGAACCTATACTGATACATATAACCAATCAAAGTCCATAGTTTACCTTAAGGTTCACTCTTGTTTTTGTATATTCTATGGGTTTGGACAAATGTATGACATATATCCATCAGTATTATATCATCCAAATTATTCTCACTGCCCTAAAACTCCTCTGTGTTCTGCCTATTCATCTTCCCCCTGCCTCCAGCACCCCTGGAAACCACTGGTCTTTTTACTGTCTCCATAGTTTTGCCTTTTCCAGAATGTCATATAATTGGAATACAATATGTATTCCATACATACAATATGTAGCCTTTTCAGATTGGCTTCTTTCATTTAGTAATACGTATTTAAGGTTCCTCCATGTCCTTTCGTGGCTTGATAATTCATTTCTTTTTAGCGCTGAATATTCCACTGCCTGTATGTACAGGCAGTGGAATATTCAGCGCTAAAAAGTTTATTTATCCATTCACCTACTGAAGGATAGGTTGGTTGCTTCCAAGTTTTAGCAATTATGAAAAGAGCTGCTATAAACATCTATGTGTGGTTTTTATATGGACTTAAGTTTTTAACTCCTTTGAAACTCCTAAGTACAAAGGAGTGCAATTGCTGGACTGTTTGGTAAAAGTGTGTTTTGTTTTGAAGGAAACTGCCAAACTGTCTTCCAAGATAGCTGTGCCATTTTGCATTCCCACAAGCAAAGTATGAGAGTTCCTGTTGCTTCACATCCTCACCAGCATTTCATATTGTCAGTGTTCCAGAATTTGGCCATTCTAGTAGGTGTGCAGTGGTTATGATGAATTTTTGACTTGATGAAATAAAATTTATATTTTAAGGCAGGACAAGAAAATTTAAACATAAAATTATCTCTATGTGTTTGTTTGGGCCTCCTCTCTCCATCCCTAAAGTGCAGTGTGCATTTGCCCTACACATAAACCAGAGCTCCTCAAAGGTAGGAGTGACTGCCCAACTGTAAAGATCATCTTTCCCCCCCTTTTTTCTGATGCTAGCAATGTAACTTCTCAGAAGAATAGCATTCTTTCGCAACTCTGTAGGGGGTCATGGTGACTTGCTGCTTGCTTTGTACTTGCTTACCTGGACTATGTATCCTTGGTGAACTTTATGTAAAATATCAATGTCATTTTGATGTACAATCTTTTATCTTGAAAATGTATATGACTGTGCCTTTGACTTTTGTTTCTTAGGCTTTCTGAGAATCTGTCTTCCAGTTTATAATCCTTAATTTGGCTCGAATAAAATCCATTTTTTCCTCTTAACTTGATTATTAATGAATTTTCATTAATAGATTTAACAGTTCTATGTGTTTAGTCACAAAATAGGGTAGAGATTTTGATAATTCAGAAATGTTGTGTACTTAGTGAGTACAAAGTGGCAGAAGAAACACTTTCTCTTTGTTGAAAAATGAAGCCAAAGCAGGAGCAATTTCAGGGGTGGGGGTTAAGCAGTTGGGTAGAGAGCATCATTCTATTACCTGAGGAAGCAAACATACGACTCTGACTTTCACAGAAGAGGGCAGGGGAAGATGTCTTAACCAAGCTTAAAACACCAAGAGCTGATTTATATCTCCTCTTAAGACTTACTTAGATAGGCACTTTCTACTTCTATAAACATTAAATAAAAATTATAGGAAAATCCAACAACTTATGGTATCAAGAAACTAAGAAATTATCCCAGTGAGACACCTCTGCCAGCACGCGCTAGTCGAAGGGTAGTTTAGTACGTTACATGCCCTTGAGCAGTGATAGAACTTATTAGGAATTTCATATTTTCACAAATATAATTTCACATCCATGGTTATAGTTCCATTAACCATTCCATTGAGTAGGTGATTGTATGCTTTAGGTTACCAAAGAGTAACACATTACTTAGTGGAATTTGTTTTCAAAGTGTTGAATGCATGAAACAATTCTGAATTTGAGGAAAGCAGTATAATTCTGTCACAAAATTGCAAAATGGAAGCAAAGTTGTCTTTTTAAAATGTAGCTCTTCTATGCCCACTTATTTGAAAATAAAGTTGCTTTCATGAAAACAATAAATAAACACCCTCATGACATGTCACTTAGAGACAACTTCCTATTGCATGAATAAAGTATTAGGAGTCAAGAAGGCAGGTGGAATTTTTCTCTTGACTTTACTGTTACATGGTTTAATCAACAAGGATTTTAAATTGTTAGCATGTGGTGTGTGAATAAACTACTAATGTTCATTAAATAACCATCAATTAGTTAACACATTGTGAAGCTGGAAGGGAGTTCAAGAGATTTTCTTGTTCAGGATGTTTAGGCAGATGAACACCTAAATCAGAAATACCCAACTAATTGATAGGCTCAACCCATCAATCAAGTAGCTGATATGGAACAATGTGACAGCATCAAAGATTATAACCTTCACCAATGGGTAAGAGGTCTGATTGGAAATTGCTACCATATTTACACCTCTCTTCCCTTTTCACAGTTTTGGGGTAGCCATCCACTTTCTCTCTTGTTTCTGATCTGTGGTACAAGTAATTTGGGGCGTCAGCTTTTGGCTGTGATGGAGGAACTTATAGCAGATGAGAAACTTATAGCAGACTGAGAAAAATCAGAAAATGAATACAATGCACACACATATATCCAAACCACAACCTTTTTGAAGGTGTTGCAGAGCTTCTCGGAATCCAGGACTTGGCCCAAGATCTTTAGAGATGAAAGGCTTATTGACTTGAGCCCAACATTCTGCATGTGGTGATACTCTTGGTCTCTGTGCCAATTTTTAAGCTTGGTAGAGTGAAAGGCTTAGGGAAAATGCTAAGGGGCAGCAAAGCCAGCAGGACTTTCAGCAATCCCATGGGGTTTAGGAAACAAAAGTAGATATACAGACCTGTGAGGGAAGCCAGGACTTGAGGGTCCAAGATTCTGGAGATAAATGAGGCACAAGGAAGTGTTTTACTTTTTTTTTTTGCGGTATGAGCGCAGGCTCCGGACGCGCAGGCTCAGCGGCCATGGCTCACGGGGCCCAGCCGCTCCGCGGCATGTGGGATCTTCCCGGACCGGGGCACGAACCCGCGTCCCCAGCATCGGCAGGTGGACTCTCAACCACTGCGCCACCAGGGAAGCCCCAACGAAGTGTTTTAGAAGTGGTAAAAGAGAAGTGGGCTATTTCTCCTGCAGGTATTTGTTGATTTGTAAGCTACACAGGGCCAGAGATCCAAAATTAAGCAAAAAATAAAAATCAAGCAAAGATTTCAGTAGTCTCACTTCTTTGCTGGGGAGACAAAAATTGGAGTAATGAATATCCCAAATGGAAAAACCTTGTTAAACATCAAAGGCTTTCAGTAAGGAACCTCTGGGGAGAGGGGTGGTTGTTTTACACGCTAGGAGATAGCGTTCAAACCTTACAGTGTCTGAAAAACAGCCTCAAGTCGCCTAGATTGAGGCAGTCTCTCAGCACTCTGGCTGGCTGCCAGAGAATGAGGGTAAGAGTCTCTGGAGGTACATATCGTCATCCAGAGCCTCTCAAAATTTTCATGCACAATGACTGTATTTCAAAAAACTTACCAAGTGTACCAAGAAACATGTCCAAGAGAAAAAGATAAACAATAGCAATTACCCCTATGGTTAATGCAGGCTCTTGCAATAGAAAACTAAGACTTTAAATGTATGGTAATATGTTCAAGATGATAGAGGGTGAGACAGGTAATTTAACCAGTGATCTGAAATCCACAAAAGGAAATTGTAGAACTAAACATATAATTTAAAATAAAAATGCAGTAGATGTATTTAACAGCAGATTGACACATCTGACAAGAGGATATATGTCTAGAAAGACAAGAAAGACTGAAGCAGAGAAAGTAAAAGAATGGGAAATACAAAAAGATCACAAAAGACACATGAACACAATGAAAAGTTCCTAGATATGTCATTTTTATAATAGAAGGAGAAACTGTGAATGGAGCAGAGCAAGACTGGAAGACAAAATGATTGAGAATACTTCAAAAGTGATGAGAGTAATCAGGCTAAAGATTCATAAAGAGCTGTGAACCCAAGCATGGATAAAATGGAAAAATAAACCAACCAGAAACCATGCAACTGTATCATAGCAAAACTGTTTCAAACCAAAGATAGGTGGAAAATATAAAGAACAGAGAAACCTGAGACTCTCTATATATTATCCTTCACAAGATCAATAATAAAGCTAATGACTGACTTCTCAAAAGGATCAACACAAGTCAGACGATGGAATGGCATCTTTAAAATGTTGAAAGAAAGAAAACTGCCAACCTAGAATTACTCTTTCCTTAGTGAAAAGTTTTTCAAAAATAGAGGTAAAATAAAAATATTTGTAGGCAATGATTCTGAGAATTCTGCCCTGGGGGGCCAGCACTACAAGAAATACTAAAGGGAATGATTCTAAAGGGAAATGATTCCAAATAGAAACATGGAAATGAGGAAGAAATGAAAAGCAACAAAATGGTAACTACGAGTAACTCTAAGCAATTACTCACCATGAGAAGCAACAGCAATCCTGATTTCCCAAGAAGATTAACATAATTTTAAATTCATATATAATAAATCCTTTTCAAAAGCATATCTTTCCTTTCCAGCTACGGAAAGAATACTTTCTTTCCCCTGAGCTATGGAAAATCTACTTCTAATAGTTGAACAATGAGATGTCATCTAGGCTTATTTTATTTTATTTTAATTAATTTATTTTAATCTTATTTTATTTTTGCTAACATGTATGATGACTGCCCCATCCTAGCCCTTTCCCCGTCCCCTTGACTGTTCCCTTTGTCAGATTTAGATTTGGGAAGTGCCATTGTATGGAGCATATCTTTGTCTTAATTCTGGTGCCTAGATTATGTTTATCTTATTTCGTCTGGCTGTTCTTGTTTTTTGTTGTTGTTGTTGTTTTCATTTTTTGTTTTTGTTTTGTTTGTTTGTTTGTTTTTTGTATAATTGCTTTATGCATATATCCTCTCTGTCAAGGAAAGCTCCCAGGGCTCTTTTTCTTTCTGCCTTTGCCCATCTACTTTTTTTTTTTTTTTAAACAACTACGTATTGCAAGATAATATTTGTTCACACCTTCATCATTTATGTACCCAGGTGCTTATAGGCTTTGAATGACAAGTTTAAAAACTACTTCCCATGTAAGAAAGAGGAATTAAAAAAAAATTTTGTGACAAGAACAACCACAGGATTCCTGAACTAGAGACAGACACTGAAAAAAAGACAGGTTCTCAGTGTTTTATTGATTTTAAATGTATATACCTTATTTACAGCTGTAGCTGCTATCCTAGTTCAGAGGTTTGGACATGCTTAGTCAAGGACTACACAGAGTCTGCCTGGAATATGGCACTTCATTGAGCAGGCTAATGATTTATTTTCATTTCAAATGGATATTCTTTAAATGTTTGTTTAATATTTATTTAGTGGAGACAGGAAGGGACCTAATTTTTAACTTAATGAACTGCTAAACTATTTATTTATGTTTAAACTATGTAATTTATTTTACGTACTAAACATGTATTTTACTTGGAGTTATCCTTTATTTTACAATCCTTCTGTTACTCATATCTTATATGGTATTAGTCGCCCAATCACTGACTTTAAAGGTAATCATAAGGTTATAGTTTTACTCAAAATACACTTAAAAATCCTTTCTGCTTATTTTCACGGTGGAAAAACAATGTTCCCTACTTCTCTCTAGTAATTTCCTCTCTGTTTTCTTCTTTTTCTTTTTATTGAGATATAATTGACATATAGCGTTGTACAAGTTTAAGGCATACGGCGTGTTGATTTGATACATTTATATATATTGCAATATGATTACCATCACAATGTTCACTAACATCTCTATAAGGTCACGTAATTATCATTTCTTTTCTATGGTGAGGACAATTATGATCTAGTCTCTTAGCAACTTTGAAGATCGTAATACAGCATTGTTGACTATGATTACTATGCTGTGCATAGATATCCAGAACATATGTATACACTAGTCACAAGTTTGTACCCTTAAACAACATCTCTCCAATTGTCTCGTGAAAGTCCCTGAACCATTTTGCCTTTCTAGAAGGCACATAGAATGTTTAAAACTGAGATGATAAAACCTGCTTCTGGTCATTGCACTGTGCATGTGTGGTTTTGGTTGGAAGTTTCTGCTGACACTGTCTACTCCGTGCTGGCTGCCTCTCAGCAGTCTGGTCTCTGAGTTGAGGGTGGGCTTGTCAGCAGTTGCAATGTGTATACAGCAAACTAGCTGTATGAATTGCAGAACCACTCAAGCAAGATAGGGTGGTAGGGTGGCGCTACTGAGGCTTGTTCTGAAACCAGTGTCCACTTGAGGGCACTGTCTACTTCAGTGGGAGTGTAACCAAATTACATTCAGGCGGTTATATCAGGAATTCTGCCTGGAAAGCCCAGTAATTGGCACCAATGCCTCATTTGCTGCAGTGGATCTGTAGCACTCTTTACTGGTGTGGCCTCAGGTAGTTTCCTGGCTTGTGGCTCAGTTGTGTTTTTCAGTCTAACTCTACTGATACTGCACCTAGTGGAATTCCCCACCCCTCCCTCTCAAGGCCATCTTCTCTAAGCTTTATTTTTTGTAATTTTGCACATTTTTTGTCATTTAGCATATCTCTCATAAACATTTTAAATCAGATGATGAGAGTGTTTCAGACCATGCCACCATGTAAAATGTGCTTAACTGGAATTTTTTTCCAACACTTATTGGTACTTCTCTAGTACCATTCCTTCAGGAGAAGCAAAACTCAACATACCTTAAGGTTAAATTCCATAATTGCAATGCAAGTTGAAAAGGCTACACCTGTACAACATTTTACAATTTATAAGTTTTCCATTGTGGAAACAATACAGCCTGATGAACGGCAAACAGCAGGGGAAGAAAGAAAGGAGGGCTCTGAATAGGGACATCATCTGGCTTTCTTCTCAGCCTCTAAAATAAAATATACTTTGACAAACAAGGATGACTTTATGTATTTCCTTGTCTACTTTACATGAGAAATTTGTGTTCTTTCTAGGGGCGAATGTACTCTGATTCTGTGGGGGGGGTGTGTGTATGCGTGTGTCAGTGTGTGAAATAATCACCTTAGCTTTAAGTTAAGGATCTATTTTGCTCCCTATTTTCTGGCATTCATCAAACTTAAATGGTACCGTACCCATAATTACTTCTTTCTAATTCCTAAGTTGTTTTCTTGACTACATTGATGGTGGCAGGATGAGATAAGGAGAAATATTGTGGGTCGGCGAAAAAGGTCATTTGGGTTTTTCTGTAACATCTTATGGAAAAACCAGAACGAACTTTTTGGCCAACCCAATAAGCTTCAGGTCACCTTCAATACATTTAACATATTTTAAAATATTTATAGTACATCTTTATCAAATTTACAGCATTTTCATGAAGATGGGTTTGTTTTATATTATTGTTTATTTCTTTTCCCATTATATCTGTCTTGAACACTTAAAAGACTAATATATTAAACAAAACCTTAAAGTATTTCCAGCTTTTCCAAAGTGTTGCATATGTAGTATTTGTTAAGTATACAAAATTAAGATAAAAAAATTCTAAGAACTAAATAATGAAAATGCTACAGTTTGCCCATAATGTCAAAAGTAAAAATAAATCATTCAAATATACACAAACATATTGAAAAGGGGTTTGACTATTTGGAAAACTCCTTTTAGGCAAAGGGGTTTTAGGTAAAATGGCTTTAGGAAATACGGTCTATTTTTGTAACTGTTTCCTTAAAATTTCTAAATGCATCATAAAATTTATTCACATATATGTAAATGTTGCACATTACTATTCAGAAACATATTTTTACCTTCCAACACATTTCTAGGTATTTATACTACAGTGTATGCATATGTTTATAGATGTGCATATATTACGTCTGTACACATATATACCAATCATCTATCATCACAATAATATTGCATAACAAACAACTATGACATCTTAAAGGAATAAAACAATACACACTTATTTATCTCACACTAACATGTTCAGGTGCTCTTGGCTGGGCTGGGAGGTGTACCTGCAGTCAGCTGGAGTGACAAGGCAGCTCTGCCGATCATAGCTGGCCCATTGGCACGTTGGGTATGGACTAGTTTTGACTGACGTAGGATGTCCTTGGCCGAAATGACGAGGGTGATGTGATCCTGCTTCACTTGTCTTTCAACCACCAGCAGACTAGCCTGGCTGTGTTCATAGCTGGTAGAAGTGCGAGAGCAATGACAGGCACTTAAGTGCTTTTTTTTTTTTGCAAGCCCTGAGTGCGCCATCACTGCTAGCCTCCCACTGAGGAAAACAAAATCACACAGCTGAATCCCAAATCAAGGGAAATATACTCCGTCTTTGTTTGAGGGAAGACATGCAAAGTCAAATAGCAAGAGTGTGAATGAAGGGAGAGGTAAAAAATTGGAGCCATTAATGCAAAATCAATCTACTGAAACTTTTATATTCAGGTTTTTAAATAAGACTCATCTTAATAGAATTAGGAGTTTTTATGGGCTAGAACTCAGACAAGGACTATCTATAATTAAAAAAAAGAAAGGCCTTGAACTTTTCTCCAATCTTAAGTGAAAGTAACAGTTTTGCTTTGACAGATATTTTAATAATAAATTTTTCTTTTGATTATGAATAGGGTTCCATTAGTGAAAGTAGAATTGAGTATATGTCCTAAGAGGATTTGAAGGTACATGGTAAATAGTGGGGAGGAAAATAGTGGGCATGATATGTGTGACTGCATTCTAGAAATTCTGTGACATCACTGTTCCCTCTCTGCTTGTAATATGTCTTGTACTTTCTATCCTTCCTCCATGTTCAGACATCAGAGAAACACTTAATGGCACTTAAGCTGCAAGTCAGGCCAAAGAAAACAAATGAACAAGCTGAAACAAATGGATTTCACTTCCGAATTCAAAGCATGAGACTGAGGAAAAAATCATTCAACGGTTTGGAAACTAGTCCTGGCAGTCAGCCACTTAAAGGGGATTTTATGCCCATCTAAGATATACCAGAATGGGAGGGAAGGAAATGTAGAGATCAAAGCTGTAAAATCTAAATCGAGAAATTGTGAAGATGGAATACAATAGAGTGAAGCTAGTATCACGTTGAGATATAGACTTAGTTTCTCAGAACAAAGGAGGCTGAGTCTCAGACTTCTATTTCTTGTTATTTCTAAATATCTGTAGGCTTGACAGGCAATGCTACAATTTTCCCTGCATTAGTAATACTTTTGGAAACCTTATGTGCTAAGTTGCTTCCCCCTGGAAAAGCAAGCTTTTTTTTCCCTTAATGCCTGCTTAAGAAAGAATAAGATTAAGTAGAAAAAAAGACCTGAAAGATGAAGTATTCAAAATTTATCTGGAATATGACTTCATTTTAAAGAAGGGTGTTTTAGGAGACAAGAGAAAAACAGATTACTATTAAAAGCAAAGAAGCAAACTCCTATAAATCTCTTATGAATTGTAAACACGTAAAATGTTTGAAAAGCTCTATTTTGACTGCTGGAATATTTTGTACTCAAATCTCAAATTGTAACCATGAGAAACAGTTTCTAATGAATTGGTTTGAATCATTTATGCTTGGGGTTGTTCTCAGGTCCACACAGTTATTTTAGGAAAGAGATAAAAGTCAAGAGACCCATAGACAATGGAGCTAACATAAATCTGAATTTGCTAGCACATGCTTTTAAAATCCATAGCTCCTATGATTTAAAACCTCCCTCCAACAACTGCTGAGGTAATTCATTCCACTATCGGTGGTCCTTAACATTTCTGAGATAAAGATCCCTTGAGAGGCTAATCTGAACTCTCCTTCCCTGGAACATTCAGAAACCAGATTTTTAGATGCATTTTATAGAGAGGAAATAGTGATTTGTAGTTCTATTGAAAAATAGCATAACCCTGTTGAGTTAAAAAATATAAAAGCCATGCATAACATTAGTTATAAATGAGGTGATCAAATGGAGAATTTTTACCACCTAATAACAGCAATAATGTTATCGATAAATTGGTATAATGCTTTATAATTAAGGCATTTTTATGAGCATTATGTGCGTCGATACTCAAAACAACAGTTATTATGTTTATTATCATTATCAACATAATGATCATTATCACTACCTTATGATTAGAGCTACTGAACCTTAGTTTAAACAATTTCTTCAAAATTGTTTTCATATACACTTTTTACACATTATGTCACATTTTTCTGTGAAGTGTATTTCATTTTCCTCATCTGTAATATAGGCTTAATCGTAGTCACTACCTCACAAAGAAGAGAATTAATTGAGATAATGCATATAAACACTCAGACTAATGAATGGCATTTAGCAGATGCTTGATAAATATAATTCGGTATCTTGATAATGAATATATATTTACTCAGAGCTCAGGTGGCAATGGCCAAACAGAAACTTGGTACATAAAAAAGTGCTGAGAATAAATTAATTTTAAAAACCAAGAAAATTCCTAGATAGCCTAGGATCAGCACATATTTACCCTCATGACTTCTATATAAATATAACTTTAAAGATTGCTGAAATTGATGTTTAAACTCATTTGGTTTTAATAGAAGATTCAATTGTATTTACTATGTTAAGTGATTTTTACGAAACTAGTGGTCCACTCAATTTTGGATCCCTAGTAAAGGGAGTATTTTTTCTCTTAAGCCCTGGAGACAATCAATAGGAGAGTATGTTCACAACTAAGCAAGTTGTGTTCTAGAAAATTCCTTTATATGGGGGTGCCTTACATCACCAGGCTCAGTTTCTGAGAAAGAGTACACAGGACACACCAACAAATACACAGGCTTTATTTTGGGTAAGAGCTTCCAACCTGAGCCCTACAGCCCTTCTTTACTTTCCTGGTGATCTGAAAAGAATATGACTCTTTATAACTCTATCTTAATATATCTCACTGCTTCTTCATCTTTGATGTACAGGATTTCTACAGATGGAAGACATGCTTCTACTTAATACAGAAAGAGATCAAGCAAGTGAAAGAATCCTGTCAGGATGGCTAACTTTCATATTTTGTCTGTAACTATGATCTCTGTAACTATTTAGTCTTAGGCCTAGAGTGGAAGGAAATTAAGATTCATCACCAGTCTTTTTTGCCACTGTCTCCATTTATTTCTTGGGTGGCTGAAATTTACTCTTGAGCTGTTTTTCAGAATAACTCAAAGGCACTGTATATGCTGAGTTCTTGCAGGTTTAGTTTGTTGCTTTTATTCTTACATGAGAATTTGGGTGGGTTTAAAATTGAGTTATAATCTCACTCTTTGAAAACACTGTAGGCATTACTCCACAGTCTTTTGGTGTTCCTGTGGAACTTTTGGAGACTAGCCTGATGTTTTACCATTTACCTGTATCTTGATTTTTATACTCGTACATTTAAAGGACTCTTTTATTACCTTTGAAGTCAAGTGATTTTACTACTCTACAATAAAATTGGATATTCTATATCCATTTTTTTCCCTGGGATATGCAGTGCTCTATCTCTGGATTTATTATCATTTTTTTTTTAATTTCTGGAAAGCTTCTTCCCATTATATTTTAAAATAATTTTATGTGTCATATTGATTCTCACCTTTAGGGGAACCATTTATGTATATGTTCAATTCCATAGTAATTATTTTTTCTGTAGTCCTCTTTACTCTTTTTTTTTTTCCCCAGTTTTATTGAGAAATAACTGACATATATGAGTGTGTCAGTGTTAGGTGTCTAGCTTGATGGTTTGGTTTACAAATATTATGAAATGATTATCACAGTAAGTTTAGTTAAGATCTATCATCTCATATAGATACAATAAAAGGAAATGAAAGAAGCATTTTTAAAATTTATAAATGCAAGAGACATGAAGATTTAACACCTCCACCTCCCCTTCCTCATCCTCTCTCCCAAATTTTATCATACTTTTAATTAATCAATAATTCGTGTTTCCATCATTATAACAGTGTAAATATTGTTCTCTGTAAAACCTCTTAGAATATTGTGATTGCATGTCCTTTTTTTCTTAAATGGAAGTATTATTGACCTACTACACTAGCTAGTACCAGGTGCACAAAATAGTGATTTGATATTTCTGTACATTATGAAATGATCATGATCAGTCTAATTACCATCTGTCACCAACAAAGTTATTACGATATTATTGACTATATTCCCTATGCTGTACATTTTATCCCCATTACTCATTTATTTTGTACTTGGAAGTTTGTACCTCTTAATCTCCTCACCTATTTCTCTACTCCAATTCCCCTCCTCCCTGGCAACCACCTATTTGTTCTCAGTATCTGAGTCCCTTTCTGTTTTGTTTATTCATTTGTTTTGTTTTTTAGATTCCACATATAAGTGAAATCATATGGCATTTGTCTTTCTCTGTCTGACTTATTTTACTCAGCATAATACCCTCTAGGTCCATCCATGTTGCTGCAAATGGCAGGATTTCATTATCTTTTATGTCGGAGAAATATTCCATTGTATATATGTACTACCACTTCTTTACCCATTCATCTACTGATGGACACTTTGGTCACTTCCATATCTTGGCTATGGTAAATAATGTGGCTATGGACATTGGGGTGCATTTATGTTTTTGAATTAGTGTTTTCAGTTTTTTCAGATACCTACCCAGGAGTGGGGGGGGTCTCAGGCTGGTGCCAATCTGCTGGTGGGGAGAGCCAGGTCTCTGAGCAGCTGGCTGCAAGGTCCGGGACTGATACTGGCCCACTGGTAGGTGGGTAAGCCTCCAGTGCTAATAGGATACAGGCAAGACTCCAGAATGGCACTTGTCAACACCAGTGTCTTTGTGTTAGAATGAGCTCCACAAAATGGCTGCCGCCAGTGTCTTTGTCCCCAGGGGGAGTTCCAGTTGCCTCCTGCCTCTCCAGGAGACTCTCCAAGATCAACAAGTACTTTGGACCTGAAGTCTTTTCAAATTACTAGCTCTGTGCTGGGACGCAGAGGGTGTGAGATTTTTGCATGCGTCCTTTAAGAGCAGAGTCTCTGTTTCATACAATCCTCTGCCTCTCCAGTATGCAAGCCCTAGCCAGACATTATGGGGGCTCTTCTTCCTGGTTCAGGACCCATCCCGTGGAGTAGCCTGATGTAGTGCTCAGACCCCTGACTCTTGGGAAGAACCTCTGCAGTTGTGATTATACTCCCATTTGTGGGTTGCCTAACTGGGGGGCTGGGTCTTTTTTTTTTTTTTTTTTTAAC
>RJWK010055182.1:0-14803 GCA_004363435.1 Platanista minor
AAAAAAAAAAAGAAAAAAAGATTGAAAGTTTGGGATTGACATGTACACACTGCTATATTTAAAACAGATAACCAACAAGGGCCTACCGTACAGCACAGGGAACTCTACTCAATACTCTGAAATAATCTAAATGGAAAAAGAATTTGAAAAAGAATAGATACATGTATATGTATAACTGAATCTCTTTGCTGTACATCTGAAATAACACATCATTGTTAATCAACTATACTCCAATATAAAATAAAAATTAAAAAAAAAAAGATTAGAGTAGCCACAAAGAACTAGCTGACACACAGGTAATGGTTGCTAGAGAAAATAGGTTTTGTTAAAGATAGCTTGACTTTAATTTCAAAAACTTGGAACACAGTCTAAATAGATGATTTGAGTTAAAAAAAATCAAAATATCTCTATAATGCTGTAAGAAACAACTGAGAATAATACAATGCGGAGGTTAAGGGCACTGACCCTCTGAGCAGTGGAAAATTTGCATATAACTTACAGTCGGCCCTCCCTATACACAGTTCCTCTGTATACACAGTTCTTCTGCATCTGCAGATTCAACTAGCCTTGGATTGTGCAGTACTGCAGTATTTACTATTGAAAAAAATCTGAGTATAAGTGGACCTGCGAAAACCCATGCTCTTCGAGGGTCAACTATACACTCAAAAGTCAATGGCATCGTGTGACTACTTTCCAACAGAAGCCTGCTGTGCTTCACAGAAATTTAAAACACAAGATTCTAAAAAAATATCTATTAAGCTTTCTCTCGAGGATATTCGAGAGATAGGAATAGGTAGGAGGAAGATTAGTATACATTTAATTTTTGAAAGCATTCTTCTGGTGAGAGTCAAGGTGGGAATTCCCAAGGTATACACCATCCCTTGATAATATCCCCTTATAACATTATTTTGTCATTGTTTACCAGAGTCATAATGGGGAATACCATTTAAAATGACATTTCCTTTCCATTTTAGAACAAATCTGTTATTCTGTATGGTAGCCATTTATTTTAAATATTGTCACCAAGTAAACTGCTCCTGGATATCTATATAGATATAGATAAGTTTTAACTATCCTCTGATATATATATTCATAATTTAATAATGCTACATTTGCTAAATAAAATTAAAATATTTAAATGTCATGATATCTTGTTTCCAAGTATGTATAAGGGTGTTAATGTGTATGTATAAATATTATGAACTGTAAAAGAAAACCAAGTTAGAAAATAAATGATGGGCAAGGAGAAAAAATTTGCAAAACATAATAAATTCTTAGGGCTTGTGATGGTTAATGCTATGTGTCAACTTCACTAGGCCCACGGGGTGCTCAGACATTTGGTCAAACGTTAATCTGGGTGTGTCTGTGAGGCTGTTCCTGGATGAACCAGTAGACTGAGTAAAGCAGATGCCCTCCCTGATGTGGGTGGGCCTCATCCAATCAGTTGAAGACCTAAATAGAACAAAAATGACTGGGTAAGAGGGAACTCCTCCTGTTTGACAGGCTTGAACTGGGACATCAGTCTTTTCCTTCCTTTGGACTCAAACTGAAACTTTACTCTTCCTGGGTCCCAAATCTGACATTGTTTGGACAGGAACTTACACCATCAGCTCTCCTGGGTCTCCAGCTTGACAACTGCAAATCTTGGGATGACTTCTCAGCCTCCATAATCATGTGAGCCAATTCCTTATAATAAACCTCATCCTAAATATATATAAATCCTATTGGTTCTGCTTCTCTGGAGAACCTTGACTAATACAGAGCTAAATATCTACATTTTAGAAATTTCTAAAAATCAACTGAGACAAATAAAATCCAACAACAAAATAGTCAAAGTATGTGAATTATAAAATCATATAAAAAAATAGAAATGGTCACTAAACAGTACTCAATCTCACAAATAACCAAATATATAAAACTAAAGTGAGATGTATTTTGCTTTGACAGGGCAAAAAGGTAAAAGAATGATATAACATGCATCTTTGTTGGGATTGCAAAAGGCACAGAGCTTTGTGGAGAAGATTTCACAGGATCTATCAAATTCAAACATGTGCTTACTCCTCAACACAGAAATTCCTCTTTAGGAATTAATCTATAGAAATACTCTTCCAAATACACAAAGATATATGTATACGAATTTCAATGTAGCATTATCTGTTATGGAAAAAGAAATATCTATCAATGGGAATTGTTCAAATAAATTTATAATTTAAGGTACATTCATACAGTTCATTGTCATGCAACCATTAAACAGATAAGTAAATCAGTAAACACTGGCAAGAATAGTTGTGATGATAAATTGAAAAGCTGTTAAGTGGAAAAAAGAAAAATGCAGAATGTATAGACCAGTTCTATTTTTACAACTAGAGATATGAATGTGTGTGTGTGTGTGTGTGTGTGTGTTATGTTCCTGGGAGGATACACATCATATTGATTCCAGGAAGTTGGGAAGAGTTTTCATTTTCACACTTATACGTTTGTTTGGTTTGCATTTTTAATCATGAGCAAGAGAATTCCTAACTGGAAACGGGAAATTTGATTAGCCATTAAAGGAAACAGCATCTCTAAGGGCAAAATCTCTACCTCATATATGGATATTTAAAAAGCATATAGGGCTTCCCTGGTGGCGCAGTGGTTGACAGTCCGCCTGCCGATGCAGGAGACACGGGTTCGTGCCCCGGTCCGGGAAGATCCCACATGCCGGGGAGCGGCTGGGCCCGTGAGCCATGGCCGCTGAGCCTGCGCATCCGGAGCCTATGCTCCGCAACGAGAGAGGCCACAACAGTGAGAGGCCCGCGTACCACAAAAAAAAATAAATAAAAAATAAAATGAAATAAAATAAAAAGCAAATAACTTACCCCAATGTAACAAAGCCACACAGAATTTTTGACAACTCATCTTACTTCAGAGAAGTGCACCTGAAAAACAGTAAATCTAAAACAAATACACACGCACAAAAAAAAAAAAAAACTGACATATACACAAGCCGTCTGTGGAAAAATATAAAAGGAAAAGGATTATAATTAAGAATTCTTTAAACTGTAATCCTCTATAATACTCTGGATCAGTATCAGCGTTTAACATTAACATAAAACTGTAAGTTATAGATTCATTCCTATGCACATGCTATTTTACATAGTTAATATAAGCGATACATTCATACATAGCTTAATCAGAAAAATGGGGGCTTCCCTGGTGGCGCAGTGGTTGAGAATCTGCCTGCCGATGCAGGGGACACGGGTTCGTGCCCTGGTCCGGGAAGATCCCACATGCCGCGGAGCGGCTGGGCCCGTGAGCCACGGCCGCTGAGCCTGCGCGTCCGGAGCCTATGCTCCGCAACGGAAGAGGCCATAACAGTGAGAGGCCCGCGTACCGCAAAAAAAAAAAAAAAAAAAAAAAAAAAAAAGGCAATGTTCCTTTATGACATGACAAACCAGGACAGGTATCACAGATGAGATTGAATTTTTAACCAAAGAAAAGTGCTCACAATGTTAATTAAATATGTACAGCTGATCTAACATTATAAGTATCACACTCTTCATTTTTTGTGTGTGTTCAGTTCTTAAATTTCTCTTATTTCCTAAAGCCTTTATCTTTACTATGATACTACAAAGCTAAATGATTATAACATAGGTAATGCACTGCACATTTATTTCCAATAAAGACGAGGAAATTTTCCCATATGCTTTTGGAAACCCCCGTTCATTTGCAAATGAGGTAATATTCATTCACACTGGCGAGTTATCAGTAATTGAAGGAAAGTCTGATGGCTTCATATATGCAGATGATAGGGATGACTTCAGAGACAAACTTTCCCATGAGTTCTACTCAATTTGAATATATTATGAATAAGATTATTTGTACTACTATGTTAACATATTGCACTTAGATTTGTAAGGAAACACTAAAGGCTTTTGATGTCCGAGTCTTTTTCATTATCTCATATTTGGAATTCAGTTCACTATATGAAAATTAATCTGAGGTAAAATGCCCTAAATTAAGCGTTGGGAATGTTGGGTGCCAATCAAGGCTCTTTGACTAATCAGCTATAGGACTTGGGACATCACCACTCTAGACCTCAGGTCCCTCATCTACAAATCAGACTGAAGGACGATCTCTACAATCCCTTTCAGAGCTGCCTATGATTCTGGGGAGACTTTGGTTTAAAACAGTAATCACAGCTTGAGCACAAAGAATATTATAAAGTATTGAGTGAGAAACATGTCTCATAAGTCATATTTGAGAACTGGTAGCATGTGATGAGCAAATAGAAAAACGTGTTTGTTTAGTTCACAACTTACATGGCCCTTAGGAAAAAGATGGATGAGTATGACCATTTTGTAGTCTTGTAAATTTGTTTGTCAGACTGAGTTTTTCACCAGGATTTTGGTTCTTTACACACTTGACATCAGAATGTATCTTTAGGGTTTCTAGAAATCGGTTCAGTGTGCAATCTTAATTATCTAATGGTATTAAATGTGTGCAAAGTCCTCCCAGTTTTTTTATGCTACCTGTTTCTGATACAACACTGTCTCATAAAACAAACCCAAGGTCAATTTCATAATCAGGATGTGTCATAAATGCAACATATCACTAGACTAAGTGTTTCGACTGAACTGACTAGTGACTAAGTAATTCAGTCCAACAACTGATTTGACTCACTGTTAACTCAACTGTTCTACTGAGTCAAGGGGATCAACAATACATCATATTGTTCTTCCTTACATAAGACAACCATTCTTTTATTTAATGTTCCGGGCAAAACACAAACTACTCTTAGGTTTGAATTCTTGCAATCAGGTTTCACTCTTCTATAACAGAGTAACAATCACAAGTGTAAAGAGGGCATAGCCATAACATTGAAGGGACTGTGAAAGGTGATATTTACATAGACACAAAGAAAGAAATATTTATATCCACCCTAAATTGTACCAGAAAGGAATATATGAGGAGGTTTATAAAAATGTAAATAATAGGGAAAAAAATGACATATCTTAAAACTGTGAGGAAAAAAAAATCAAGCAAAGGGAAAAATTAATGGTAGGATGATCAAAATGAGTATAATATACAAAACGCCATTAATTGAAATTCACTTCCTACAGATGAGCTTTTAATTTGTTTTAAGCTTTTTTTTAAATTCAGAGAACTTAAAGTGAAACCAACAGTTTAGGGGGAAAGTATGAATAATCTAGGAAAATAATCTAACACTAAGAACAGAAAGAAATTTTGCCTGAGTAACTTCATAAGATAACAAGTAACATCCTCATAGGTATCCTAACAGCACCGAGTTTCACGGGAATTTCAAAATTCAATCAGTTCTCACTCCCTCCACTGCCAACACCCTGCTCCAAGCCATGATCATCTCTTCCCTGGACAATCAGAAGGGCCTCCTAACTGGTTTCCTGGCTGCAGCCTTTACTCCCCAATTCAGCCTGTTTCCAATGCAGCAGCCAGAATGGTCTTGTTAACATATGGGTCAGCCCATGTCTCTTTTCCAAAACACTGCAGTGCTCACCTTTTCACTCAGAGTAAAAGTTCCAGTCCTGTGCAACACTACAAGGTCCTGGATTCTAGTGCCCCTCTGACTTCATCAACTGCTGCTCTCCCTTTTGCTCGAGTCACCTTCTCAGAGGAGGCTTCCCTGAACAGCCTACCTAAAATTCCAACACCTTCCCCACCCCGTCATGTCATATCTGCTGTTCTGTTTACTTTTTTTCTCCTTATTACTTAACACTATCTAACATGAATATGGTTCATTATTTTTCTTGCTTATTTTCTAACTCTTCCTGCTAGAATGTAAACTCCTCTGGACCAAGAGATTTTTTGACTGTGTCCTTTTCATGATATCCTTCCCACATAGAAGCCTGCCTCTCATACAGAAGGTGTTCCATATATAGTAACTGAATGAATGAGTGAAGAAATAAATAAATGAGTGTCAAGATAAGACTCTTTCTTGAAATATCCTTCGAAATAGGCTGGTGGTATCACACCAAGACAAAATTGAATAAAAGCGATCTCTAAAAGAGGCATTCTAATATCATCCAGATACAGCTTTTTAAGAAACTGTCGTAATATCAGAGAGAATTTCAGAATGGTGATTCCTAACTATTTTTGGATCATTGACCTTGTTGAGAATTTGGTGAGAGCAATGTACCAACTGGCAGGAGGAGGCACATATACCTAAAATTAGGGCTATAATTTCAAGGGGTTAATAAACTCTCTGAGATTTATCCAAAGCTCCCAGATTAAGAATTCCTAATGTAGGTAAATGAAGTGCACATCCCTCTATAATTACAGCTCCATGAATTGAGTCATTGATAGACATCAAGTTATGAGGAACTTGAAATAACAAGGCCTAGCATTTCTCCTGGAATGTAATCATTCTACGTTGACAGTTAAAAGGAGTAATGTGTCTTATCTGAAATAGCTGAAGAAATCTTTAGTAAACTATACAAAGATTTACCCATAGTCTGATCTAAACGACACATCCATTATATCTGGATGTAAAGGCACTAATTCAATTTGCATAATATACCAAACATAGTAAAGCATATTAAACATAACACTAACACTAACACATAACACTAACTCTTCAGTTATTACTAAACTTAAAACAAAAGGAAAAATAAAAATCTGTATTCTACATAAATTATCATTTTATCAGACTTTAATATCTATTGTAGAGAATTTTTGTGTTATTTTTATGCATCAAATTCTACTTATATATAACAGAATAGTCTCAATTAGTGTTTGAATGAGTCGTTGGGCAGAAAAGAAATTAACTACAACTTTCTCCAATGATCTCAAAAAGTCTCTAGATCTGTAGAAAATTTTACGAGTAAGAAAAGCAATTCTGGCAATACTGCTGTTTTGATGAACAAACTCAATGAGCTCCATCTGCCACTAATTTTTGCTTTACTTTCTGCTAGAGAAGCAGCCATGCATCTTTCACCTAAATAACAACATTTAAGCATTTTATTTAAATATAAATGAAAAACACTCTTAGAGTGTCAAAATTTAGCAAATATAGCCTGGTCTATTTCTAGTAACCTCATTATTTTAAGTATGTTTACTTTTATTTCTTCACTTAGGATGAAAATTGGTCATGTTATTCCCATTAAGTAGCTGTTATAGACTTAAATTAGTTATTTAATTAAACAATAAATTTCTTCCTTCATCCTGGTATAAGCATTTGTCCCTTTGAAAACATAATTTCGAGCTCTTTAATTCCTGATATGATTCTGTGTGTTCTTGTTGCAAATTAATTCCTTGAAATTAGAGTAATAAGCTATGATTTATTAACCTAGGTACCAAAGTCAACACAGTTGAGTCAAAATAGGCATCTTACCGATACACAAAGTAACTTAAAATCTGTACATAGGGCTTCCCTGGTGGCGTAGTGGTTGAGAGTCCGCCTGTCGATGCAGGGGACACGGGTTCATGCCCCGGTCCAGGAAGATCCCACATGCCGTGGAGAGGCTGGGCCCCTGAGCCATGGCCGCTGAGCCTGCGCGTCCGGAGCCTGTGCTCCGCAACGGGAGAGGCCATGACAGTGAGAGGCACGCGTACCGCAAAAAAAAAAAAAAAAAAAAATCTGTACATAAATCAACTCATTTAAATATTAGTTGAATACTTGGTAAAATGTAAGTTATTACATGGGGTGCTACAAATACAGAAATTAAGAAGAAATCATCATTTACTTTAAGAAATAATATTATTTTTTAATTTTTATTTTATACTGACATTATTTTATTATTTTACATGTCAAAGTACTATAATTCCAGTATGAATAAAGTGCCATGGGACTTCAGACTCAAGATGGCAAACTAAACAAACTGATCTTCTTTTCCTCCTGAGATGCCTTTAGAATTATAGTAGTCAATCCACTTAGAACAGAGAGAATGATGGGACCAGCAGCAAAAAAGAGATTTAAACAAACTTCTGGAAGATGAAACAAAGACTAACAAAGTAGAATGAAGGAAGGAACTACCTAGGACATTTGGGTAAGACTCTGTCATCAATGAGGAAACAAACTTGCTTGGGGGAACACTGGATGTTGGATAGTTTGGTCTCTATATGTAATGTCTGACTTCTTTATCCCCTCATAAACAGCAAAATCTAGCTCCCTGTAACTGTCAGTGGAGTGGTTTACAAACACCCAAAATCAACTCTGGCTAGTTTAAGTAGTGCCAACTGAAAACTGTCACTTGTCATCTGGAATGAAGTCATTAGCCACTGTAGTCGCTGACCTTCAGCACACCCTGAAGTGAGTTCAGGGTAGAGATCAGGAATGAGGCACTCTGTGCTCTGGGAAAACCTGGCAGAACAGACCTTCAGATAGTTAGATATTTTCAGAAGACTTTATGAGCCCAATTTCTTGCATCTTCTCACATCTAGAAAAGCACAGTCATTAACGGAGACATCTGATCCTCGTGACTAGCAGCTACCCTCTGCCAAAATGTGTGCTTGATTGCACATACCCCCTTCACCAAAATCACATATATACTGCCCCCCCACACCTCTTCATAGCAGTTTCTTAGAGCTGTCTGAGAGGCTCTCTCCTGGGCTACAGTCCTCATTTTGCCCCAAATAAAATTTAACTTACAACTCTCACATTGTGCATTTTTTTTAGTCAACAGTAGAAAAGGAACTTACTAAAGATTACTGGGTCGCTCACAGAATCTCAGCGAGGACCAGAGAACCCAGCCAATAAAGCACACAGTCAAGAACCATACCCAATATCTAATGTAGAATTGCTCTAGAAAAGACAGCCCTGACATCACAACAGGACACTGTATGTTATGACTGAAACCACAGTGCCTACTACCTCTGAGCTCTTCTGAGCTCATCTGCCCCTTCATGTCCCACACTTCTCATCTAAAATCTGGCATGAATGCCTCTAAGTGGTAAAACCTAATTCACAATCTACCTTCAGACAGCCAGAAAACTTGGTAAAACATGGATCTATAATGTGGGGCATTCCCCAAACACAAGCAAACTATTCAAAGGTGTCAAATGGTCAAAGAGAATAAATAGTTGTCCTTTATACTCCTATATGATAAAGGGGGGGAAATACAAGTTATCTGAGGAAAACTTGGGCTTCTAGTATAGGCTTGGCACCAAAATGGTAAAGACCTTATACATCCTGATACTTAAGGGGATAAGCCTTTAGCATAAATGGCAGCTCCTTACTCAAGTGCCTAAAATGAAGCCGGTCAGATGGCAAACAATGCCCATACACACAGAATTCACATTCTTATTTCTTCACGTAAAGCCACCCTGAATGGAGACATGAGCTAAGACATGAAGAAAGTCTTCAGCATAATGGAAAAATTTTGTAAAAAGAAAGATAGAAAAAAGAAAACCTACCACAGGGGACACAGAGATAAATCAGAGAAAAAAAGTAGCTTTAACAAATGTTAATGAGGATGTGTCAAAAGACTTTGCACCCATAAACCCAAAGATTGTTCTGACAAAGGAATATCAGAGGAAGAAAGTGCTTTGGGAAAAAAAAAGGAAGAGTTGTGAAAAATTTTTTCCAATGGAAAGGTTAGAAAACACATTTGCATAATTAATTCCTCCCCAAGGTGGGGGGAGGGCAATAAAGTCAAGTGATTCATATCCAACCAATAGCATTTACAGAAAAAAAGAATAAAGAGAAAATGATCAGCGAAATAATATAAGAAAATTTCCCAGGGCTGATAAGAGACATAAGTCTTCAAACTGAAAGAAAAAAGAAATTGCAGAAGAGCAAAGAAGAGAAGATAGGAAGAGTTTCCAGAGAGAAAAAAATGACTAAAGGAGTGATAAACAGAATTAAAACAAATGTTTCCTCTCAAACCACTGAATTCTAGAAAATAATCCAGTAATGACTGATGGAAAATTATTTATAGTTTATAATTCTATTAGCCAATCAAGCATCAGAGCAAAACAAATATATTTTCAATAATGCAATGACTTAGAAAACTTATATCCCGTGACTCTCTTTCTCAGTGGTAATTTTATGATGTATTCCAGCAAAATGAGGAATAAACCAAGAAAGAGGGATTCAGGGACTCAGGATCCAGGAAAGCTTGACTACAACCCAGCTGATGACTTTGCAGACTTGAGAATGACCTGTCCAGATAGCAGATGGGGTACAGATGACCGCTGAAAGGAAATGGCCAAGAAAAAGGTGAGGACAGAAGGCAACTTAATGCATAATATGATTCTGAAGCTGCAAAAATGTGAAAATAAAACAAAAAATCAGAATAACATGAGGGAAAAAAGGAAGCCTTAGTTCAAAATTGAAGCCACTAGTCCAAATAAGAATATGCATTCAATAAGCTTCAAAAAGAAGAATGAAATGGATTTCAAAAAATAAAGGGAATGAGTAAAAAACTTAAAATTAAAGACATAATGAACAAGGCTCACATATCTTCTCCCAATAAGAAAAAATTCAGCTAATTGGAAAAAGCCTTATTAAAAAGTCCTGATCTAAATATGAATTGAAATAAAATATGGCACAAATTTGAGCAAATGCTGGAATTAAAAAATCCATTTGAAAGAAGAAAGAATCCCCTTAACCTTGATTCCAGGAACATTCTCCTTTGGGTGGCTGAGAAGTCATATTGAATGAAATAATCCTAGAACTCTTCCTAGTTCTGCAATGAGTAATACTTACAAAGTCACAATAACATTAATGCTGCTATTTATTTATTTTTCAACTTTTTGGCCTAACCAATAGACAAAAATGAAAAATTTAATTACAAGTATTAAGCATAAAATATTATCAATATTCTCACTGTACAGCTGTCAAAATTGGAGTGGTATAATTATAAAAGGAGAGATGGTGAGAAGGCAAAGGGTGAAATATCCCAACCTCATAAAGTAGGGAGTCAAGAGAAACCATCTGTAGTGAATGGAACAAGAAATGGTCATGGAATTATAAATGGAATCAATAAAAGAAGTCAGAAAATTAATATAATTATATGTAGAGGAGGGTCAGAGAAAGAAGGTGAAATTAGTAAGCTAAATTCTTTCCTACTATGGTACCTGTTTAAAGTTGATAAATGAAAAGAAAAGGAAAAAAGTCAATATAAACATATTATTTAGCCCTACAGAGGTAGCCAATGAAGGAAACAAACCCAGGAATGATTAAAGTTAGTTGTTCTCAAAGTCAGGAATCAAAAAGTGAAGGGAGTGGGGCAAGGGACCACTGTGTTTTATTACAGTAGGTTTTTGTAACCATGTGCATGGATTCTTTTCATGCAAAATTATTATTTTGTCCTTTTAATTAAATTAAGTGCTAATGGATTTCAAAGAAAGTAGCTACTAACAAAGTCCTAGGCGCTAATTAAAGGTTCACAGAAATGACATATTAGTTGAACTCCAAGAATACAATACAAAGGGAGAGAGAAGTATTTTATTTCCTCTATTCTAAGATTCACAATATTTTAACACCTCTGACACCAGGATCCTTGTTAAAATCAATGTCATCTTACAACCACTGATGGCCTGGTAGCAGCTGTGATCTCGTTGTCATTGATTGCATACACAGAAACCTGAGGTGCTTTTCTAATGACAGACTGGACAATTTTAATCCATCAATATTTCAGTTAACAAACTATTTAAAGACCATTTGAGGAAGGAAGGAATATGAGCCCTGTGTGCTATCTGAAAACCTTCTGTGGACACCTTTTGCTAAGATCAATATAGAGCCAGCATAAAATTTGCAAAACGGATCAACTTAAAAGAAAATCTCGAAGATTGGTTCAAGATGGCGGAGTAGAAGGACGTGCTCTCACTCCCTCCTGCAAGAACACCAGAATCACAACTAACTGCTGAACAATCATCGACAGGAAGACACTGGAACTCACCAAAAAAGATACCCCACATCCAAACACAAAGGATAAGCCATAATGAGATGGTAGGAGGGGCACAATCACAATAAAATCAAATCCCATAACTGCTGGGTGGGTGATTCACAAACTGGAGAACACTTATACAACAGAAGTCCACCCATTGGAGTGAAGGATCTGAGACTTGCACAAGCCCCGTAAATAGCCTCATCCACCAGAGGGCAGAGAGCAGAAGCAAGAAGAACTACAATCATGGAGCCTGTGGAACAAAAACCAAATTCACAGAAAGATAGACAAGATGAAAAGGCAGAGGGCTATGTACCAGATGGAGGAAGAAGATAAAACCCCAGAAAAACAACTAAATGAAGTGGAGACAAGCAACCTTCCAGAAAAAGAATTCAGAATAATGATAGTGAAGATGATCCAGGACCTCAGAAACAGAAGGAAGGCAAAGACTGAGAAGATGCAAGAAATGTTTAACAAAGACTAGAAGAATTAAAGAACAAACAAACAGAGATGAACAATACAATAACTGAAATGAAAATTACACTAGAAGGAATCAATAGCAGAAAAACTGAGGCAGAAGAATGGATAAGTGACCTGCAGGACAGAATGGTGGAATTCACTGCTGCGGAACAGAATAAAGAAAAAGGAATGAAAAGAAATGAAGACAGCCTAAGAGATCTCTGGGATAACATTAAACGCAACAACATTCACATTATAAGGGTCCCAAAAGGAGAAGAGAGAGAGAAAGGACCCAAGAAAATATTTGAAGATATCATAGTCGAAAACTTCCCTAACATGGGAAAGGAAATAGCCACCCAAGTCCAGGAAGAGCAGAGAGTCCCATACAGGATAACCCAAGGAGAAACAAGCCGAGACACACAGTAATCAAATTGGCAAAAATTCAAGCCAAAGAAAAATTATTGAACACAGCAAGGGAAAAACGACAAATAACACATAAGGGAACTCCTTGTATGTTATTAAGGTTAACAGCTGATTTCTCAGCAGAAACTCTACAAGCCAGAAGGGAGTGGCATGATATACTTAAAGAGATCAAAGGGAAAAACCTACAACCAAGATTACTCTACCCCGGCAAGAATCTCATTCAGATTCGATGAAGAAATCAAAAGCTTTACAGACAAGCAAAAGCTAAGAGAATGCAGCACCAAACCAGCTCTACAACAAACGCTAAAGGAACTTCTCAGAGTGGGAAACACAAGAGAAGAAAAGGACATACAGAAACAAACCCAAAACAACTAAGGAAATGGTCACAGGAACATACATATTGATAATTACTTTAAACATTAATGGATTAAATGCTCCAACCAAAAGGCAAAGGCTTGCTGAATGGATACAAAAACAAGACTCATATATATGCTGTCTACAAGAGACCCACGTCAGACCTAGGGACACACACAGACTGAAAGTAAGGGGATGGAAAAAAATATTCCATGCAAATGGAAATGAAAAGAAAGCTGGAGTAGCAATACTCCTATCAGGTAAAATAGACTTTAAAAGAAAGAATGTTACAAGAGACAAGGAAGGACACTACATAATGATCAAGGGATCAATCCAAGAAGAAGATATAACAATTATAAATATATATACACCCAACATAGGAGCACCTCAATACAGAAGGCAACTGCTAACAGCTATAAAAGAGGAAATCAACACTAACACAATAATAGTGGGGGAATTTAACATCTCACTTACACCAGTGGACAGATCATTCAAACAGAAAATCAATAAGGAAACACAAGCCTTAAATGACACAAGAGACCAGATAGATTTAATTGATATTTATAGGACATTCCATCCAAAAACAGCAGATTACACTTTCCTATCAAGTGCGCACGGAACGTTCTCCAGGATACATCACCTCTTGGGTCACAAATAAGCCTCAGTAAATTTAAGAAAATTGAAATCATATCAAGCATCTTTTCTGATCACAAGGCTATGAGATTAGAAATCAATTACAGGGGGGAAAAAAGGAAAAAACACAAACACATGGAGGCTAAACAACACGTTACTAAATAACCAAGAGATCACTGGAGAAATCAAAGAGGATATCAAAAAATACCTAGAGACAAATGACAATGAAAACACGATGATCCAAAGCCTGTGGGATAGATCTTGGAGAGAAGATGGCGGAAGAGTAAGACGCGGAGATTACCTTCCTCCCCACAGATACACCAGAAATACATCTACATGTGGAACAACTCCTACAGAACACCTACTGAATGCTGGCAGAAGACCGCAGACCTCCCAAAAGGCAAGAAACCACCCACGTACCTGAGTAGGGCAAACGAAAAAAGAAAAAACAGAGACAGAAGGATAGGGACGGGACCAGCACCAGTGGGAGGGAGCTGTGAAGGAGGAAAGGTTTCCACACACTAGGAAGCCCCTTCACGGGTGGATACTGCGGGTGGCGGACGGGGAAGCTTTGGGGTCATGGAGGAGAGTGCAGCAACAGGGGCGCGGAGGGCAAAGCAGAGAGATTCCCACATGGAGGATCGCTGCCGACCGGCACTCACCAGCCCGAGACGCTTGTCTGCTCCCCCGCCGGGGCGGGCGGGGCTGGGAGCTGAGGCTCAGGCTTCGGTCGGAACGCAGGGAGAGGATCGGGGTTGGCGGCGTGAACACAGCCTGCAGGGGGTTAGTGAACCACGGCTAGCCGGGAGGGAGTCCGGAAAAGTCTAGACCTGCCGAAGAGGCAAGAGACTTTTTCTTCCCTCTTTGTTTCCTGGTGCGCGAGGAGAGAGGATTGGGAGCGCTGCTTAAAGGAGCTCCAGAGACGGGCGCGAGCCGCGGCTAACAGCGCGGACCCCAGACACGGTCCTGAGACGCTAAGGCTGCTGCTGCCGCCACAGAGAAGACTGTGTGTGAGCACAGGTCACTCTCCACACCTCCCCTCCCAGAACCTGTGCAGCCCGCCAACGCCAGGGCCCTGTGATGTAGGG
>RJWK010055184.1:0-14799 GCA_004363435.1 Platanista minor
AAAAAAAAAAAAAAAATGCAGGCATAGGAAAATAAGAAGGTAGCTTAACCATCCTGGCCTGGGCTGGATGAGGAGAAAAGAAAAAATAGCCTATGCTGAGAATTCATTACCATAAACCAGGTTTCAGTAGGTCTGATGAGCAAAGGTACACCACTCACACTGTTTGAGAATCCCCAATCCAAGATTTCAGTATAAGAAGCCCCAGACTGGTAATCCCACAGACTATCTAACAAAAGCAAATGTCCATCCATACAGGTCACCCCTGGGCCCAGCCACAGCTCCACGTGGCTCATCAGGGAGCCGTGACCAGCTCTGTGATGCTCCACCTTGCACTGCTTCCCGTCCTTCCTCTGTCCTCTCTTCTGTTAGTCTCACTGCCCTGGGAGGATACCTAGCAAGTAAAGCTTAGTACATAATCCTTGTCTCAGGTCCTGCCTTCTAGGTAACCTGAGCTAAATTAGGGACTCTTGTAAGAGAAGGCCTATTTGAGGTGCTGCCATTTTAACCTGAGACCTGAAGGGCAGGAAGGCTATGCAAACTGTAGAGAAGAGGAGTAATCCCTGTCCAGAGGCTCTGATGTGGAAAAGAGCACAGAACCTTCGGGAAACATAACGAAGGCAATGGCAGAGCATAGGAGAGAGAAGTTCGGAAAACTACATTGAGTCCAGTCATGTAGAACAGAGGTCTCGGGCCTGGATCTGGTTCACAGCTCTGTGTGTGTGTGCATGTGTGTTTTCCAGTTTTATTGGGATATAACTGACATACAACATTGTACGAGTTTAAGGTGTATGACATAGTGATTGGATATTTGTGTATATTGTGAAACGATCACCACATTAAGTCTAGTTAACATCTATCACTTCACATAGTTAAAAAAAATTTTTTTTCCTTGTGATGAGAACTTTTAAGATCTACTCTCTTAGCAACTTTCAAATATACAATACAGTATTATTAACTATAACCACCATGTTGTACATTAGATCCCCAGGAATTATTTATCTTATAACTGGAAGTTTGTACCTTTTGACCCCACTCACCAAATTCCCCCACCCCCTACCTCTGGCAACCACAGATCTGATCTCTGTTTTATGAGTTTGGCTTTTTTAGATTCCTGTATGTGTGTGTTTTTAAATTAGTTGCCAGAAGTTGAAAATAAGGAGATATCACACAATAATTTCTGAATTTTCAAGAAAATTCAAAAGATTTGTCAGCAGTGGGCCTATATTCTCACAGGCCAACAATCAGCTAGATCCACCCCTTGAGACAAGGCCTGTGATCTCAAGTTCACCACTGTCCCAAGCCAGCCTTTTTCATTCATTTATGTTGCTGATTTGGCCTCCATGGGAGTTTGAATTTATAGCTCCTAATTTAGGGCTTTATAGGTTATGGTAAAAAAAAGAAAAGTTGGATTGTATCCTAAGACAAGGATAGCCCTTAAAGCAGAGGTCCGCAACCACCTTTTCGGCACCAGGGACCGGTTTCGTGGAAGACAATTTTTCCACGGGGGTTGGGGTTGGTTCAGGTGGTAATGGGAGCGATGGGGAGCGGCAGATGAAGCTTCTCTAGCTTGCCTGCTGCTGACCTCCTGCTGTGAGGCCCGGTTCCTAACGCGATGTGGACCGCTACCGGCCCATGGCCCGGGGGTTGGAGATGCCTGCCTTAAAGTATTTTAAGCAAGGGAATGGTGTGATCTGATTTATATATACTCCATTCACTGTAAAAAAAAAAAAAAAAAAAAAAAAGATTGAGAGACCTGAAAATGGAAAAGAGGATACAAATGAGAAGACTATTGCAGGAATCTGGGTGAAAGATCACGGTGTCTTGAAATAGAGAGGTTGTGATGGAAATGAAGAGAGATAAATGGATTAAAGGGTGTTTTGCAAGCAGAAAATATAGTATTTACTGAAAGATTAGATATCGAAGGTGAGAGAGAGAATCAAAAATGACTTGTCCTGTGTTATGAACACCTGAGCCTTCTATGGGCAACAGCTGAAGGGACATCCATTGATAACTCCTGGTACGTGGAGCACTGAACACATGCTGGAAGGGGTACAGATAAAAGAAACTTTAAGGCCAGGCTTCCCTGGTGGCGCAGTGGTTGAGAGTCCGCCTGCCGATGCAGGGGACACGGGTTCGTGCCCCGGTCCGGGAAGATCCCACATGCCGCGGAGCGGCTGGGCCCGTGAGCATTGGCCGCTGAGCCTGCGCGTCCGGAGCCTGTGCTCTGCAACGGGAGAGGCCACAGCAGGGAGAGGCCCGCGTACTGCAAAAAAAAAAAAAAAAAAGCAACTCTAAGGCCTTAAGGAGTTTGAATCTTATTGGCAGAGGTAGGATTGATGCAAATGTAGGCACTTAGAAGTTATACAACTTATGAAATAGATCACTATGACTACCAGATTACTAATAACAATAGCTGACATTCACTGAGGATGTATTATGTACCCAGGCCATACATCTCACTTAGTTCTCAGAAAACCACCGAGAGTCAGGCACTATTATTATCCCTATTTTACACTTGGAAAAATAAAAACGTAGTGAAATTAAGTGACTCGAATAAGATCATAAAGCTTGTAATTGGCAGAACTGGGATTTGGACCCAAACAGACTAACTCCACTGGTCATTAGTTTAATCAGCGGTTAGACTGCACTTATATACATTTAGTGGGGTCACAAATTTACTGGCATACTGCAACTCAAGATATGCAAAGGAAATGTAACACCTTTAATGTGACTGAAACTGTTCTGAGCTTCCTCACAAGCCTCTAGCAGCTGGTTAGAGGGTAAGGAATTAAACTTTCTTCAAGACTATTTAAAAGTTACCTCCGTTCAGTAGTTGAAACAGTCCTTTTAGGAAATGTTCTGACCTATCTAGGAAAGAAGGGCTGACTTTTAGCCTTCCACCCCATCCCTGTGCACCAGTGCACATGCACGTACACACACACACCCCAGCTCTACAAGGTGTGTTGGTGTGTATGGGGGAGGGCTATGGTTTATGTGTGGACAGACAACCATTCAAATTCTCCAATCTTACCCCTGATGCCCAGGTCCACCTGGTTTCTGCTTGCCCTGCCGGCATTCATGACTCAACTCCCTTGCTGGAATCATCCTTGATCTGGTCTCTTAGCTGACTTGGTAGCATTCCCTGGCTGATGGATCTCCAGCTCAACTCTCAGCAGTGCTGTAGAGCTCCCCACGTCTATGACATTTCCTACATCTGGCCCAATAGTCTTCCTCCTGCCTCTGCTTCAGAGCCGCTCCCATCTCAGCAGGCTCCACGGCTGGGCTGACAATAAAATTGATCAACCAAATTGAGACACTCATGAGAGTGAAAGGAAGGTTGATTATAATTACACGGGAACAACTGGGGTGAACTAAGACAGTCTCAAACTGGGACATAGGGCAGGCTCACCGGTTCCCAACTTAGCTGATTTGCAGACTCCCCTTCCAGAGTTTCAAGAACTCCTTAGACTTATTTATACAACATGGGATGGGGGAGGGGTCTTTGGAAAAGCTAAACTCTGAGTGTCCCGCTACCCACACTGCACAGCTAAATTCAGTCTGCTGGGGTTGAGTCCCGTGTTAGCCCCAAATGCATTCTCCTTCAGATGATAAATGGAAATAGCCTCCCACACATCTATTTAACACAGCTCCTCCTCTTCCAGGAAAGCTCAGGGAGGGATATGGCTCAGATGCCACAGGGGAGAGTTACCTCCTCTGCACTATGGGAAAACTCTGTGACCCAAGTTTTCCAGACTTTCCCTTTGGTAAGTTAAATCAAAGCTAAAGGAGACTGGGAAAAACTCTCAACTCCAAAAAGCCTTGTTCTCAACCCTATTGTCTTACTAAAGAAGTCCACTGCCAGCCTCTCATAAGCCTCAAGACTCAGCTTTAGAAACAGAAGACTGTGAATGAAAAATAATTTCAGGGAAGAGGTGGAAATAAAATGTATTGGTTTAATACTTGCAAGATAAAATAACTAACATGCAGAAGGTATCCATTCTCGGCCATGTTCTGCCCATAGTGAGAGAAGTACATAATGTCGTTCAAACTTAAGATGCTTTACACAGACTTAATAAGCCGAATAAACATATGCTTTTGTCAGATACCCTGTCAGAACCATTAGATCTTGAGAGGTCAATGTTCAACTGATTTTAGAACTAAATCCTATTCTAAATAGTCTATGGTTCTGTGATTTTATCTTTGACGAGCCAAAAAATATTTTTTTCTTTTTTTTCTTTTAAAAATTTATTTATTTTTTATTTTATTCATTCTTGGCTGCATTGGGTCTTTGTTGCTGCACGTGGGCTTTCTCTAGTTGCAGCGAGAGGGGGCTACTCTTTTTTGGGTGTGCGGGTTTCTCATTGCAGTGGCTTCTCTTGTTGCAGAGCACGGGCTCTAGGCACACAGGCTTCAGTAGTTGTGGCTCGAGGGCTCTAGAGCGGAGGATCAGTAGTTGTGGTACACAGGCTTAGCTGCGGCATGTGGGATCTTCCCTGACCAGGGCTTGAACCTGTGTCCCCTGCATTGGCAGGCGGATTCTTATCCACTGTGCCACCAGGAGAGTCCCTTTCTTTTTTTTTTAATTGAAGTATAGTCGATTTAAAATGTTGTGCTAATTTCTGCTATACAGCAAAGTGACTCAGTTATACACATATACACATTCTTTTTTTATATTCTTTTCCAGTATGGTTTATCCCAGGAGACTGGATATAGTTCCCTGTGCTACACAGACTCACAGTCATAGAGAACAGATTTATGGCTGCCAAGGGGCAGCGGGTGAGGGAGAGGGACGAACTGGAAGTTTGGGGTTGGTAGATGCAAACTATTACATTTAGAATGCATAAACAACAAAAACTATTTTATATCAGGTTTCCACTTAGGGCTTTGCTTACTCATTTAAGTATCTCAAACCTAAATTACAAATTTTAATGTTTTAGAGTGGCATTAAATGGTCTTCCAAAATTGAGCAGGTTTTATTGAAAGATCTCCAAAGCTTGTGATGTTTCACATTTTAGTGGATTCAATTTTCTGTGTATTCTACTTAGTGCCAGGCAGTGGCAACAACTGCATCTCGTGTATATTGTTACTCTAGTTGAGTTAGGATAACCCTAACTAAAAAAAGTTCTCTCTACCAATGTGCAAGTTTCCAAACATAATCAGAAAAGTATACAAATGCTGAGTAATCAGAGTTACGGAAGGACCAAATAAGAAGAGGCCAGGCGGAGTTCGTCTGGAAAGGTTTTATAATGCCTCTATGATTAATAAACCCAAGGAAAACATCTGAAACGTCTTTGAAATGTTAAGAATGAACTATTGGAGAACAACTGGGCTTCAAAGAGCAGCAAAGTATGTGAGGCCATATCTCACTGGGGGTGGGGGGTGGGGGTGGGAGGAATCCTATACCCTCAATAAATTATTTAGAAAGGAGGAGAAGGTTGAGTTGGACAAATTTAGAAGAGTTTCTATTCATTCATCAACTCAAACTACTCCCTCCACACCCTAAATCCCTGGATTTCCAAAGGAACTTCCTAGGACTTTGTGTTGCACACTGAATAGTCCCAGAAATGCGGCTCCATATTGCATATCCGGATCGGATGGGACTTAACAAAAGGAGAGTGCATGGAAATCTGGATAGTTCTGTAAAATATCTTTAGATGCCTCGTATGTATGAAAAAGGGCTTAAGAAATGAAGTAAAGGAGAAGGCATTCAGCTTTATAAACTATAACAACATTAACAACACATACTCATTGAGTATCAACAAGGAGAAAGACTTGTTCCTAGGTCAAACGAAGCAACTGAAAAAGGATTAATCTCCAAAATATACAAGCTGCTCATGCAGCTCAATATCAAAAAAAAAAAAAAAAAACCCAATCCAAAAATGGGCAGAAGATCTAGACAGACATTTCTCCAAAGAAGATATACAGATTGCCAACAAACACATGAAAGGATGCTCAACATCACTAATCACTAGAGAAGTGCAAATCAAAACTACAATGAGATATCATCTCACACTGGTCAGAATGGCCATCATCAAAAAATCTACAAACAATAAATGCTGGAGAGGGTGTGGAGAAAAGGGAACCCTCTTGCACTGTTGGTGGGAATGTACGTTGCTACAGCCACTATGGAGAATAGTATGGAGGTTCCTTAAAAAACTAAAAATAGAACTACTATATGACCCAGCAATCTCACTACTGGGCATATACCCTGAGAAAACCATAATTCAAAAAGAGTCATGTACCACAATGTTCATTGCAGCACTATTTACAATAGCCAGGACGTGGAAGCAACCTAAGGGTCCATCGACAGATGAGTGGATAAAGAAGATGTGGTACATATATACAATGGAATATTACTCAGCCATAAAAAGAAATGAAACTGAGTTATTTGTAGTGAGGTAGATGGACCTAGAGTCTGTCATACAGAGTGAAATAAATAAGTCAGAGAGAGAAAAACAAATACCATATGCTAACACATATATATGGAACCTAAAAAAAAAAAAAAAAAAAAGGTTCTGAAGAACCTAGGGGCAGGACAGGAATAAAGACGCAGATGTAGAGAATGGACTTGAGGACACAGGGAGGGGGAGGGGTAAGCTGGGACGAACTGAGAGAGTGGCATGGACATATATATGCTACCAAACGTAAAATAGATAGCTAGTGGGAAGCAGATGCATAGCACAGGGAGATCAGCTCAGTGCTTTGTGACCACCTAGAGGGATGGAATAGGGAAGGTGGGAGGGAGACGCAAGAGGGAGGGGACATGGGGATATATCCATACGTATAGCTGATTCCTTTTGTTATACAGCAGAAACTAACACAACATTGTAAAGCAATTATACTCCAATAAAGATGTGATCAAAAAAAAAAGGACTTGTTCCTAGGAACAGAAAGTTTTAAGTTTATCCCTCCCTTCAAGATATTTCATCTAGCTGATGCGATAGATAGCATAACTAGAATGCACACAATTGTAATTAAATCAACACAACACAGAATTAGGTCAAAGAATCATAAACATTCCTCTTTAATGCGAGCGTGTGAGGAAGAGAAACTTTTTTTGACAGGGTCTGGTTAATCAGAGATGCAGATAGATAATCATTAGACAAAGAGTACACTGCACACATAACACAAAGATTAGCCAATTCTCAAATATTCACGATTATAAGGACAGAAATTATGCAGGTGATTGAACTATATCTTTGAGATCCTCAAGTTTTATACAGTCAAATTTCAAAAATCTCACACTTTCTTATATCATGCATCAATTCCCCTAAACTACAGGGCCTAAATCAGAGTTTCATCAAGTCACTTGACTAAAAATTACTCCACAGTCACAAGGTGGTACTTTGTGCAAGATATTGCTGGGGGAAAAAGAGCCTGGTAACAGTAAGAACAGCAAGGAAGGGGGTCTCTCATAGGCTCATGTTTGTGGGGACCGACCTATAACTTAAGAAGCCCCCTCCAGCTGTCCCCTTCCACATCTCGTACCAGATAAAGAGTCACAGAAGTCCTCCCCAGCAAGCTAAGACCCCACCCCCTTTGACCTCCCAACATTCCCACCCAGAGGCCAAGGGTCAAGAACCTGCTTTTTCCACAGTGCCCCTAATGCAACCTCCCCTCCTGCCCCCATGCTCCATGTTTCTCCTCTCTCCATCTCCAATGGAGGGCCAGGCAAGCAGTAGATGAAGAACCTTGCCACAGGTCACATGCACACTAGAGAGCTGCATGGTGATTGGATGGAGAAAGATGGTTTCCCCAACCCCTGCTCTAGGAACTTAATCAGAACTGATGCTGGGATGTCAATCGTGCTGATTGCACAGCCCTCTGCTCAGGTCAATTAGGTAAGCCTCAACTCAAATCAAGACACTGGAAATATACAAATGTGCAAAATTATGAGTGAGAGCAGGAAAAGTTCTAGGTAAGTGTATGGTTGGGTGAAGATGTGGTGAAAAGAAAAGATGCAGTGAAGTCCAAGCCCATCATTAGTATGTGAATAGCTCTGTGACTCAGTTTCAGTGAAAGACACCACCAGATCAGTTGATAGGCTCATATCCTGTGCTCTTTCTGTGGCTATTGAGATTTACAAGAAGCTTAATCAAGCCTAAAATAGATGCTATACTACTAAGAGGTGGCAAAGAGTGTTGCTTGTGCACAGAAACCCCTTCTCCCTTTTCCCATAGTAACCGACCTGGAGCTGGACACTGATCACCCAGCTGGCTGGCGTTCCCAGGCTCCCCTGCCATTAGGTACAGCCTCGTGACCAAGTTCTCTCCATGAGAGCAGGGATGTTGATGCTACTTCTGGGTCTGGCTGGGCCTAAGACAATGGGCAAACACTCTTCCCCTCTCTTTTCCCCTTCCCACTGGCTGGAAGCTAGAAATGGCACTTTCTGCTTTGACCATGTAAACAAAGACATTACCCTCATGTCTCCTCCAGCTCCTACTGTGGAGCGGCAAGATAAAAGGAACGTACTTCCCTGAATGGGAGGCCCGTGAATCTGTCCCACAGAACCCTGGACTAATACATAAGAAGGAAACATCTCCATTCTTCAAAACCACTGTGTTTGGGATCCTTTTTTTTTTTTTTTTTGGTACAGCAGCTTAGCCTTCAACTGACTAATTCAGAAAAGAGAGTATGTTATAAAGGGAAGGGTATAGTATTCAATAACAATATCCTCTAGTAAGAGGTCCGTTTAATTTTTTATTTTCATACCTATCTTTTATTGAAGACTGGGAAAACATTGTGCTAGTGTAGAAACCTGTAGAAACCTTGTGCTAATGTGCCCACCCCACATTCCTGAGGAATTTTCAGTATGTTCTGGTGAGATTCCAACCACCGGCATGGTGTATGCCTCCCTCAGGGCTGTTGTTCAGGAGCAGAGTATAGAGCTAAGGAATTAATACCCCAGAGAGAAGCTCTCAACAGTGACCTCCCAGAAGTTGGTGTATTAATATCCCAACTCCCTCACCTCTCAGGTGGAAAGTTCTAAAGTGTGTGCTTTGCATCATTTTTCCCTACAGAATTAAGCTCTAGGTGTCCTTTGTGGTAGCTGGCTGACCCACGTACTCTTCGCCAGTTGACACCTTGTCATTCGATTCTTCCCCCACTTCCCTACCATATTCTCTGAACTTCCGGAGTAAACTATTTCAATGGAATTCTTGCCTTAGAATTCCTGTTTCTGGGAGAACCCAAATTAAGACAGCCAGCTACTTCATATTCACCATCTGAGCCAAAACAATTCTCCAACACAACAATTATTATTAGATAGGATTATGCTATTTTTATGGATGAAGAAATCGAATTTCCGAGAGGGTAAGTAATAGACCAAGGTCAGTGTCAGAACTAAAATTAGAACCCAGGACAATCTCACTCAGAAGGTTTTACACATTCTAATATTGATACGAAACTCCACTAGAAGTGTAAGTTTTCCAATTATCTATTGATATAACATTCAGTAGATGATGATGTTGGCAGTTTTATGACTGGAGAATACATTTCAGTGAAATTAGACAAAATAGACTCTACATTAGCCTATAACATTTGTTTTAAATAAAACACTTCTGATAACATTTTGTTAAACAGATATTTTTAGCCTTATAGAAACAAAACAGGCAGTTTTAGGCTACTCGCTAACACAAATTTACTTAGCACTTTTTTTTTTTTTTTTTTTTTCGGTACACGGGCCTCTCACTGTTGTGGTCTCTCCCGTTGCGAAGCACAGGCTCCAGACGCGCAGGCTCAGCGGCCATAGCTCACGGGCCCAGCCACTCTGCAGCATGTGGGATCCTCCCGGATGGGGGCATGAACCCGTGTCCCCTGCATCGGCAGGTGGGCTCTCAACCACTGTGCCACCAGGGAAGCCCTTAGCACATTTTTTAGTTAGTCAGATCCTGACTAGAGCTAATTTTGTTGAATAAACCTGCTTCTTAAGAAGGCCTGTGTGTATTCTTTCTGATACTAACCTCGGTGTGCTCACTTCCCTATCAAGACTTGCACAGAGAAAAGGAGAGTGGGTGAATACACATCAAGCTGTTATAATTCATAAGGCTTAGGGCTCAGGAATTGTTGTATTTGAACAAAGAATTCAATTTATCTACTATACAATTAATAGACATTGGTTTTAGAATTTCAGAAGTTAGCCAACAAATAAAATTTAGAGATACCTGATGAGACAAAGTTACCTTTCCTACACTTTTCCTAATACAAGTACTCCTAAGACTAAGTTCATATAAAGCAGCCATACACAAAGGACAGTCAAAATCTGAGGAAATACGGACTTCCCTGGTGGTGCGGTGGTTAAGACTCCATGCTCCCAATGCAGGGGGCCTGGGTTCAATCCCTGGTCAGGGAACTAGATCTCACATGCATGCCACAACTAAGAGTTTGCATGCTGCAACTAAGGAGACACATGCTGCAACTAAGACCCAGTGCAACCAAATAAATAAATAAATATTTTTTTCAAAATCTGAGGAGGGAGGATTTGGTTCAAGATGGCAGAGTAGAAGGATGTGCTCTCACTCCCTCCTGCGAGAGCACTGGAATCACAACTAAGTGCTGAGCAATCATCAACAGGAACACACTGGAACTCACCGAAAAAGATACCCCACATCCAAAGCCAAACAAGAAGCCACACTGAGACCGTAGGAGGGGCACAATCACATTAAAATCAAATCCCATAACTGCTGGGTGGTGGCTCATGAAGTGGAGAACAATTATACCACAGAAGTCCAACCACTGGAGTGAAGGTTCTGAGCCCCATGTCAGGCTTCCCAACCTGGGGGTAAGGCAATGGGAGGAGGAATTCCTAGAGAATCAGACTTTGAAGGCTAGCGGGATTTGATTGCAGGACTTCTACAGGACTGGGGGAAACAGAGACTCCACTCTTGGAGGGCACACACAAAGTAGTGTGTGCACCAGGATCCAGAGGAAGGAGCAGGGATCCCACAGGAGATTGAACTAGACCCACCTGCTAGTGTTGGAGGGTCTCCCGCAGAGGTGGGGGGTGGCTGTGCCTCACAGTGAGGACAAGGACACTGGCAGCAGAAATTCTGGGAAGTACTCCTTGGCGTGAGCCCTACCAGAGTCCGCCATTAGCCCCACCAAAGAGCCCAGGTAGGCTCCAGTGATGGGTCGCCTCAGGCGAAACAACCAACAGGGAAGGAACCCAGCTCCATCCCTCAGCAAACAAGTGGATTAAAGTTTTACTGAGCTCTGCTCAGGAGAGCAACACCAAGCTCTACCCACCACCAGTCCCTCCCATCAGGAAACTTGCACAAGCCTCTAAGACAGCCTCATCCACCAGAAGGCAGACAGCAGAAGCAAGAAGAACTACAATCCTGAAGCCTGTGGAAGGAAAACCACATTCACACAAAGACAGACAAAATGAAAAGACAGAGGGCTATGTACCAGATGAAGGAACAGGATAAAACCCCAGGAAAACAACTAAATAAAGTGGAGATAGGTAACCTTCCAGAACAAGAATTCAGAAAATGATGGTGAAGATGATACAGAACCTCGGAAAAAGAATGGAGGCAAAGATCGAGAAGATGCAAGAAATGTTTAACAAAGACCTAGAAGAATTAAAGAACAAACAAACAGAGATGAACAATACAATAACTCAAATGAAAACTACACTACAAGGACTCAATAGCAGAATAACTGAGGCAGAAGAACGGATAAGTGACCTGGAAGACAGGATGGTGGAATTCACTGCTGCAGAACAGAATAAAGAAAAAAGAATGAAAAGAAATGAAGACAGCCTAAGAGACCTCTGGGACAACATTAAACGCAACAGCATTCGCATTATAGGGGGTCCCAGAAGAAGAAGAGAGAGAGAAAGGACTTGAAAAAAATATTTGAAGAGATTATAGTAGAAAACTTCCCTAACATGGGAAAGGAAATAGCCACCCAAGTCCAGGAAGCGCAGAGAGTCCCATACAAGATAAACTCAAGGAGAAAAACGCCAAGACACATAGTAATCAATTTGGCAAAAATTAAAGACAAACAAAAATTATTGAAGGCAGCAAGGGAAAAGCGACAAATAACATACAAGGGAACTCCCATAAGGTTAACAGCTGATTTCTCAACAGAAACTCTACAAGCAGGAAGGAAGTGGCACGATATATTTAAAGTGATGAAAGGGAAGAACCTACAAGTAAGATTACTCCACCCAGCAAGGATCGCATTCAGATTAGAGGGAGAAATCAAAACCTTTACAGACAAGCAAAAGCCAAGAGAATTCAGCATCACCAAAAAGCTCTACAACAAATGCTAAAGGGACTTCTCTAAGTGGGAGACACAAGAGAAGAAAAGGACCTACAAAAACAAACCCAAAACAATTAAGAAAATGGTAACAGGGACATACATATTGATAATTACCTTAAACGTGAATGGATTAAATGCTCCAACCAAAAGACACAGGCTTGCTGAACAGATACAAAAACAAGACCCATATATATGCTCTCTACAAGAGACCCACTTCAGACCTAGGGACACATACAGACTGAAAGTGAGGGGATGGAAAAAGATATTCCATGCAAATGGAGATCAAAAGAAAGCTGGAGTAACAACACTCATATCAGATAAAATAGACTTTAAAATAAGGACTGTTACAAGAGACAAGGAAGGGGCTTCCCTGGTGGCGCAGTGGTTGAGAGTCCGCCTGCCGATGCAGGGGACGCGGGTTCGTGCCCCGGTCCAGGAAGATCCCACATGCCGCGGAGCGGCAGGGCCCGTGAGCCACGGCCGCTGAGCCTCTGCGTCCAGAGCCTGTGCTCCGCAACGGGAGAGGCCAAAACAGTGAGAGGCCTGCGTACCGCAAAAAAAAGAAAAAAAAAAAAAAAAGAGACAAGGAAGGACACTACGCAATGATCAAGGATCAATCCAAGAAGAATATATAACAATTATAAATATATATGCACCCAACACAGGAGCACCTGAATACATAAGGCAAATGCTAACAGCTCTAAAAGAGGAAATCGACAGTAACACAATAATAGTGGGGGACTTTAACACCTCACTTACACTAATGGACAGATCATCCAGACAGAAAATTAATAAGGAAACATAAGCTTTAAATGACACAATACACCAGATAGATTTAATTGGTATTTATAGGATATTCCATCCAAAACCAGCAGATTACACTTTTTTCTCAAGTGCACATGGAACCCTCTCCAGGAAAGATCACATCTTGGGTCACAAATCAAGCCTCAGTAAATTTAAGAAAATTGAAATCATATCAAGCATCTTTTCCTACCACAACACTATGAGATTAGAAATAAATTACAGGGAAAAAGCCGTAAAAAACACAAACACGTGGAGGCTAAACAATACGTTACTAGATAACCAAGAGATCACTGAAGAAATCAAAGAGGAAATCAAAAAATACCTAAAGACAAATGACAATGAACACACGATGATCCAAAACATATGGGATGCAACAAAAGCAGTTGTAAGAGGGAAGTTTATAGCAATACAATCCTACCTCAAGAAACAAGAAAAATCTCAAATGAACAATCTAACCTTACACCTAGAGGAACTAGAGAAAGAAAAACAAACAAAACTGAAAGTTAGTAGAAGGAAAGAAATCATAAAGATCAGATCAGAAATAAATGAAATAGAAACAAAGAAAACAATAGCAAAGATGAATAAAAGTAAAAGCTGGTTCTCTGAGAAGATAAACAAAATTGACAAACCATTAGCCAGACTCATCAAAAAAAAAAAAAGGGAGAGGACTCAAATCAATAAAATTAGAAATGAAAAAGGAGAAGTTACAGCAGACACCACAGAAATACAAAGTATCCTAAGAGACTACTACAAGCAACCCTATGCCAATAAAATGGACAGCCTGGAAGAAATGGACAAATGCTTAGAAAGGTATAACCTTCCAAGACTGAACCAGGAAGAAATAGAAAATATGAACAGACCAATCACAAGTAATGAAATTGAAACTGTGATTTAAAATCTTCCAACAAACAAAAGTCCAGGACCAGACGGCTTCACAGGTGAATTCTGTCAAACATTTAGAGAAGAGCTAACACCCATCCTTCTCAAACTCTTCCAAAAAATTGCAGACAAAGGAACACTCCCAAACTCATTCTATGAGGCCACCAGCACCCTGATGTCAAAACCAGACAAAGATACTACAAAAAAAGAAAATTACAGACCAATATCACTGACGAATATAGATGCAAAGATCCTCAACAAAATACTAGCAAACAGAATCCAACAACACATGAAAAGGATCATACACCATGATCAAGTAGGGTTTATCCCAGGAATGCAAGGATTCTTCAGTATATGCAAATCAATCAATGTGATACACCATATTAACAAATTGAAGAATAAAAACCACATGATCATCTCAACAGATGCAGAAAAAGCTTTTGACAAAATTCAACACCCATTTATGATAAAAACTCTCCAGAAAGTGGGCAGAGAGGGAACATACCTCAACATAATAAAGGCCATATACGACAAACCAACAGCAAATATTCTCAATGGTGAAAAACTGAAAGCATTTCCTCTGAGATCAGGAAGAAGACAAGGATGTCCACTCTCGCCACTATAATTCAACATAGTTCTGGAAGTCCTAGCCACGGCAATCAGAGAAGAAAAATAAATAAAAGGAACACAAATTGGAAAAGAAGAAGTAAAACTGTCACTCTTTGCAGATGACATGATACCATACATAGAAAATCCTAAAGACGCCACCAGAAAACTACTAGAGCTAACCAATGAATTTGGTAAAGTTGCAGGATACAAAATTAATGCACAGAAATCTCTTGCATTCCTATA
>RJWK010055185.1:0-14799 GCA_004363435.1 Platanista minor
TTTTTTTGCGGTACACGGGCCTCTCACTGTCGTGGCCTCTCCCGTTGCGGAGCACAGGCTCCAGACGCGCAGGCCCAGCGGCCACGGCTCACGGGCCCAGCCGCTCCGCAGCATGTGGGATCTTCCCGGACCGGGGCACGAACCCGCGTCCCCTGCATCGGCAGGCGGACTCTCAACCACTGCACCACCAGGGAAGCCCCTGTAAGTAATTTTTTTGTCTCTGGCTAGGGCTGCAAATTTGAATTTCTCACCATTATAATCCCCTGGGCAAAATCCAGAAATAGCGCTATTCAAATGACCTCTAGACTTCACCTCAGGATACTGTGTTTATCCTACCAACACTGATCCCCGACCTCCACGAAATCACCTCACCATAGAGGACTCAGGGTTAATCACGCCTGGGTTATGTACTTAGGGTGATTCTTGTACAACTCAGATAACTGATATAAAAATGTCTTAAAAATCAGGGAATTGTGTTATTGCCATTATTGTTTGTGCTCTATAAGCAGCAGAATCTATTCGCAGAGAAACATATTTGATGTTCGACTAACAGACAATAAATAATTGCTATGGATATGGGTGGTCTACCATGGCTGACCTCTGTCTCTCACTCTGCAAGCCTTGTACCATTTCCGGAACTGTACGGTGTAGTGTGTATTTAGGAAACACAATAAATCCTATTACTGTGGCTTATTTATATTTATACATATAGTGATAGAAGAGCTTCTTAAAAGGGGGACACTTGTGTTCTCACAGGGGAGGCAAATCCTCCTTAGTGATGTAACCCTTCCACTTTCCTCCTTGACCCCTTTTTAATTTCTTAACCGTAAATTATAAACTTAACTCTAAAACTTAAAGGGATATTTTCCCTCAGGCGGTCCAGTGGTTAAGACACTGTGCTTCCACTGCAGGGGGCACGGGTTCAATCCCTGGTTGGGGAACTAAGATCTGCATTTTTTGGCTGTGCGGCATGGCCAAAAAATAAAGTAAATTTTTTAAAAAGGGACTTTATTTTTTCTAGGAGTGGGGGAAATGAAAACTCAACCTCTCCTTTAACAGAGATTATAGAAAATCTGTATACATTTCACTCGTCCCCCTTTTACGTTTCAGGTTACATTTTTCTCTGCCTTCCTCCTGTTTAATCAGTATATGCCTGAATTTGTAAGAATTAAAACCTAAAAATGGTCCACGCATTTATACTTCTACTGGGCCTGATCTTTTCAGATTGAGCTGTTGTGACACCACGATCAAATCTTTGTGTCACACCACCTTGTAGCTGGAAGCAACAGTATCTCTCGTAACCTGCACTTACAGACAAAGACAGTAAGGGAAAGTGGAAAAGCCACAGAACCATGGTGCGTGAAGTTGCACAGAGGCACCCAAGCCTAGCCATGTCATTTACCAACCTCAAGCAGCAATACTAATTCTACACTAGCTCTGCTACTGGGTTTGAGTTGTCTGAAAATAATCAGGCTAGAGCCAATTTTGCTAAGGAATTTACCAGCACCAGGCTGAAGGTCTTTACTGCCAATTGTTCCCTTGGTGCTGAGACAGATAAGCAAGGACTCCAGACATCTGACAGTAAGAGTGTTTTCCAAGCTCACTAACTAGACTTTATTCTCTTTCTTAAACTCATTTACATCCCACTTGGTTGTGTATTAAAATTGGACCTCTTTTGTCCCACTAATTTTTGACAAGTGGTTTGAAAAGTAGGTGATTTTTTAAGATAAATCTAAAATACAACATTTATTCCACTGAGTTTGAGCTTTGAGTTGTTTTCTGCTATTAGATAAGGAAAAAAAATCTCATGTTTCTAAGCTCTAATGATGAACATATGCCATCAAGGTAAAACTCTCAGAAGAAAATCTGTTTTTACCAGGGCATGTTAAATCTGGGGATAAAAGTCAAATGCAAAGTGCATGCTTACATCAATCATATCAGAACTTCTCACCCAAACATATGATAGTGCGTATCTTCTCCTTAAGGTATCTCTATTACAGTGAGGAGTGGTGTGTGTAAATGCATTCATGGCAGAGGCAAAAGCTGCTGCCCTGTTCTGCTTAGCTGGTCTCACTACCATCTGCTTTCTGTCTTCTCTTGACCTGACCATTCTTTGTACTTGCTGGGTGCTGATCACCTGATGCCCTGAGCCTTGGATGCTGGGGCTGGTGGGATGCAGTAGAAGTTGAAGTAGGAACGTCCTTGAGTTCTTTGTTGAAAGGAAAGGCACAATTCAAGAAAATCAGGTAGAGTTGACAGGCAGGGTTCTAGAAGAGAGCTAGAACATGGAGGTCTGAACATAGAGGAAAGTCTAGGCCCAGGCAGGCACAGAGGGTGGTAAGTAGCCATATTTAGCAGAGTCTCCGTTTCTAGGCTAGGAAAGGGAGGGGGTGGACAGACAGAAGTCCCCACCAAGGGAAAGAGGAAAGGAGCCTTTCAAGGCAGGGTCTCAGGCCCAGGGGAAAAGACAGATGTGGAGTATGAGAGCACAGGGAAGAGGCAGGAGGCCAGAGACTGGAGGGAAGGCCAGGGGAGACAGCAAGTCCGCTGGTTGCAGAGTTATGTTCATTGTTACATCCAAATCCCTGAAATTGGCCCTCATTAAGAGTAGGACTTTTCCCTGAGGCCAGAGGGACAGGTTTCCGGGAACGAGCTTTCATAGAAGAACAGATAACTCTGGAGGTGAGTATTTGAAAATGTTCCAGGGGCTGGGCATCAGGTAGATCATTATAACTCCTCCTCTCCCTCTTAACTTCAATAACCCCTGTGTTCCTTCAGTATGGATGCCTTCTCTTAGGTATCAGGAAGATGGAGTCTACTCAGACTCATTCACAGCATGGTGTAGGTAGGTATTAGCTCTTAGTCCTCCAAATAGTCTGAAATGTGGTAAGTACCCCTTCACAACTTTAAAGGAATTTTTCAGAATGCTTTGGGAAGCCAAATCAAACTCTAGATGATGGTGCCTCAATCAACATGACAAAGACAGTACTAAGTTCATGGAGGGGAGGTGAGCCTTTAAAGTATTACTCATCACTGCACTATTATGGTTTTTCTGAACTCCACAGAAGCTAGAGAGTGGATGTTTTTCCTGACATTTATCTGTGTGTGTATAATTTATTTCTTCCTTAGTCTTTTCAATGTTTTCCTCATTTGAAAATAAATGGGCTTGTAGCAGATGCTCTTGATGTCCCCCATCCCCCACCTCTTGAGAGCCAGGCTGACTTCTGGTGGCTAGTACCTGCATCTTTGAAGGCTGTCCTCAGACTGTAAGAACCCACTCTGGGGCTTCCCTGGTGGCGCAGTGGTTGTGAGTCCGCCTGCCGATGCAGGGGACACGGGTTCGTGCCCCGGTCTGGGAAGATCCTACATGCCACAGAGCAGCTGGGCCTGTGAACCATGGCCGCTGAGCCTGGGCGTCCAGATCCTGTGCTCCGCAACGGGAGAGGGCACAACAGTGAGAGGCCCGCGTACCGCAAAAAAATAAAAATAAAAAAAAGAACCCACTCTGGCCTGGAAGCACAGTCACAGGAAATGCTTGGGAAAATCTCTTTCATGGACGCACTCCTAATCAATGTCTGACTGGCTGTGGTTGTAAATACCCCAGCTCTCTCACTCTCGGTGGGGATAATTCTGAAGTATGTTTTACAACAATCAGAACTTCCCTGTTGGATCAAGCTGGTGGTAGTTGGCTTAATAATGTGCCTCTCAGCTGTGCACCTAAACCTCATCCCCCCAAAGTAGAGGCACCCAATCCTTGACTCTGCTCCTAGAAGACACACAACCAAGAGTGGGAAATCAATCATTTTTGTGCCATTTTGCTAGAATATTTTACATATTGATGTTTGAGTTTGATTTCCTGAAATAATTAAAAATTCTTTATCTGTTTAAAACATTTTTCACTAGAAAATTATGTCATGACTAAAAATTCAAGGATATTTTAAAAGGTGGATTACAAAACCATTATTTCTCTTCTAAAACTTGATAAATCCTGTTATGTATAATAATGAATTTTTAAATAAATGAATAAAATGCATTTGAAACTCATATATTATATACTGTGACTTGACTACATCACATAGCACACATCTAAATCCAGTTTTACCAGCTTGTGAGAGATCGTGTAACAAAGGATTTGTGAAACACTCAGAAAGATACCCAGCGAGTGTCAAGCGTTCATGATGAGAAGTTCTTCCTGTAAACAAGCTCAGGTTTGACATCTAGAATATTGGATTTGTGTACACCAGCTTTAAAAACAATGCAGACAATACATACCTAGGATTTACTCTCTTCCAAAGACAACAAGTAACGGGAGAACTAGTAATTGCAATGTTACATTTCACATTCTATCAGAAGTCCAAACACAGTAAGGCTGCATTTAAAGAGCCATAGGATCTGTCAGAAGGGAATTCAGAGACTCACTGAACTTGATTATAGCTGCGTGTGTATGGAGATGATGGAGCTGGTAGGGGCAGCTGAATCAGTGGTCTCACGATTAGTGATGTTTGTTTATTTGTTTATGATGGGACCTATGTGATTTCTCCATTGCAAAGGCACATCCTTGCTTTTGGAGCATTAAGTAGTCTCTGGATGATACTTTGAAACTGTATAACTAACCTGTTCCCCAACAATGTTTCCTCCAGTGTTTTGGCGCTTATGCACTTGCATTATTGCCTGTCTGAGACGTGCCTTCATTGTTATCATAAACTCAATCTGATAACATCTGAATAATGAGTGAGGTATTTATAGCACCAAGGACATACTGGAACCAATTATGAAACTATTCTTCATATTCTCTGTAGGCCTTTTCAAAGAGGAATGTCTAGTGAATATCATGTACTTCTTGCCTCTCATCAGGACTGTTTCTCCCTCCTCACATCAGAGTAATAGGGAATAGGGAACCCAAAGTTTAAGGTCTTCTTCAGCATTTACAAATCCATGTTGGTGTTATGAACATCAGCACAACTGTACCATCAGCTTAACAAGAAAAATGGATGAAGGCTTAAAGAAACCTTTGGTTTACATAGTGCCTGGACTATAAAATCTCTGCTCAGGTACAACTGAATTCCATCATCTTCTCCTTCAGCAGAAATAAGCTATACATTTTATAATCTCAGAAAAAAAAATCCAGTACAGGTATTTTCTTCAGAGTAGCTTTGTGTGCCATCTGACTTGATATGTAAAGGCCAAACAAGCTTAATTGCAGTGTGTGTACCAGGGAAGATTTCTGAGGTGCTGGGGTTTGCAGCTCAGGGCTGAACACTTCTGAATGTGTTTCTCTCTTCCTAACTGTGTTGTGATCACTTGAAATAGGCCATGATGGGAGTCTCTACACCACAAACCTTGCAAATGCAACAAATTGAAACATTTTCTTTTCCTGGAGAGCAATTATTAAACATATACCAGTGCACTACTGAATCTGGACTAACCTCTGTCCTGGTGTGGACCAGAGAAGGGGAAAGGGCCTACTGGAGAGTATGTTGTTAGAGTCAGAGGATAAGAAAAAGCAAGTGGTAATTCAAGTGCAATGCATTGTCTGGGAGGCCTCTTGGGGATTATGGTGTTGCCCCAACATGTGGGTGTGAAACATCCTCTGCACAGCCTCGAAGATGTGGGAGGTGGAACAGGTATCATCAGGGAGGTCAGTCAGTGCGCAAGAATAGACAGGAAATTTCATCAGAGATGTGGATATCTTTCTTAGGAAAAAGAAATGCTAGAGATAAAAAACACTGTCACAGAAATGAAGAATGCCTTCCAGGGGCTTATTAGTAGATTAGACATAGCTAAAGAAAGAATCTCTGTGCCTGAGGATATATCAGTAGAAACCTCCAAATCTAAAAAGCAAAGAGAACAAAGACTGATAAAAAGAAAAGTGGAAGGCATATCCAAGGAGTATGGGACTGTAAAAGTTGTAACATATGTATAACACGAATACCAGAAGGAGAAGAAAAAGAAAAATGAACAAAAGAAATGTTTGAAACACTAAGGACTGATATTTTCTCCAAATGTCAGATACCAAACCACAGATCCAGGAATCTCAGAGAATACCAAGCAAGAAAAATGCCAAACATTAAACTTAGGCATATTATTTTCAGATTACAGAAAATTGATGTTAAAGGGAAAAGGAAAATAATATGTTTGAGAATCTCAGATCTAAATATAAAAAATAAATAAAAGAAGAAAGTGCACTGAAGAAAGAATAGGTGCAGATAAAATTAAAACTTTTATTTTTATTTTCTTAATTGATCTAACAGGAGCAGGTGGCTCAAGATAATAATAATGATTATGTATTTGATTACATATGCTTATGTAAATATCTTATGTATTTAAACATATAAGTACATATAAATAAATAAATAGGTAACTATATAAGGATAAATATATAAATAAATATAAGTAAAATAAAAGTAAATGCATGTAAATGAAATATAAGTGAAATAATAACTGCAATGACATAGAGGATGAGATGAAAAAATCAGGATTATTTGGTTAATATAAGGTACTCACACACCCTATGAAGTGGAATAGCATTATTTAAAAGTAACATGAATTAGTTGTAAATATATATTGCAAACACTAGGACAACCACAGAAAACTCTTTTTTAAAGAGGTAGAATTGATATGCTAAAACAGGAGAGAAAATGGAGTCACATTAAATGCTCAATTAAAAACTTTTAAGGCCAAAAAAAAAAAAGAAAGACAAAAATAGGAACAAAGATAAAGGGCAATAAATAATAACAAAGATGTTAAATATTAATCCAAATATGTCAATGATAACTTTGAAAGTCAGTGGTCTAAATGCACCAATTAAAAGAGATAGACTGTCAGAGTGGATTAAAAAATGCAATCCAACTATATGTGGTCTACAAGAAACCCACTTTAAATATAAAGATTAAAAATTCAGAGATGGAGAAAAATATTCCATGCTAACACCAATCAAAAGAAAGCAGCATAGCTATATTAATTTTAGACAGAGAATTCAAAGCTATAAAAATTATTGGAGAAAAAGAAGGGCATTACATACTGATAAAGGGGTCAGTTTCCAAGAAGACATAGCAATCCTTAAGGTGCATGTTCCTAACAAGAGAGTACCAAACTACATGAGGCAAAAAATAATAGAACTTCAAGTAGAAATAAATTAATAAACTAACATGGTTGGAGACTTCAACACTTCTCTCTTACAAATAGAGCGGGTAAAAAATCAATAAGGACAGAGTTGGATTCAACAACACCTCTATCAACTGCATATAATAGACTAATTCATCCAACAACAGCAGAGAACACATTCTTCTCAAGCTACATTGAATATTCATCAAGATAGATCAAAAACACACCTTGACAAGTTTAAAACAATAGAAATAATACAATGTCTGAGCTCAGAACACAGTGGAATAAAGCTAGAAATCAATAACAAAAAGATAACTGGAAAATCCCAAAATGCATGGAGATTAAACAACACACTTCTAAAGAACACATGGGTCGGCTTCCCTGGTGGCGCAGTCGTTGAGAGTCCGCCTGCCGATGCAGGGGACACGGGTTCGTGCCCCGGTCCGGGAAGATCCCACATGCCGCGGAGCGGCTGGGCCCGTGAGCCATGGCCGCTGAGCCTGCACGTCCGGAGCCTGTGCTCCGCAGTGGGAGAGGCCACAACAGTGAGAGGCCCGCGTACCACAAAAAAAAAAAAAAAAAAAAGAATGCATGGGTCAAAGAAGAAATTTCAAGAGAAATGTTTATAATATTTTGAACTAAATAAAAATGAAAATACAATTTATCAAAATTTTCAGGATCCAAACAAATAGTGTTAAGAGAGAAATGTATAATATTGAATGCATATAGTAGAAAAGGAGAATGATCTAAAATCAGTAATCTAAGTTTTAGGAAACTAGAAAAAGAAGAGCAAATTAATCCAAATAAGCAGAAGACAATAAATTATAAGTATTAGAGCAGAAATCAATAAAATTGAAAACAGACAATCAATGAAAACAAAAGCTGTTTCTTTAAAAACCAAAATCAATAAAATTGATAAACCTGCAACCAGACTACCTAATTAAAAGGATAATAAGGGAATTCTATGAACAAGTCTAGGCTAACAAACTTGATGGCTTAGATGAAATGGACCAATTCTTTGAAAGACACAATTTGCCAAAACTCACCCACAAGAAATAGACAATCTGAGTAGGCCTATGCTTATTAAAGAAATTGAATCAATAATTTATTAACTCCCAATGTATGAAGCATCATGCCCATGTGAGTTCACAGATGAATTCTACCAAATATTTAAGGAAGAAATTTTACAAATTTTCTATCATCTCTTTCAGAGGATAGAAGTAGAGGGAATACTCCCTAACTCATCCTATAATGCCAGCATTACCCTAACACCAAAACGAAAGACACTGAAAGAAAAGAAAACTATAGATCAACTTCTTTCATGAATATAGATGCAAACATCCTCAAAATAATATTAGCAAATAGAATTGAACAATGTATTAAAAGAATTATACAACTAACTGGGTGTTATCCCAGCTATACAAAGCTGTTCAACACCTGAAAATTATTAACGTAATCCATTAACCAACAGGCTAAAAATAAAAAGAATCACATGATCATGTCAACAGATATAGAAAAAGCATTTAAAAGAACCAAAACCCATTTTTTTAAACATCTTTATTGGAGTATAATTGCTTTACAATGGTGTGTTACTTTCTGCTTTGTAACAGGGTGAATCAGCTATACATATACATATATCCCCATATCTCCTCACTCTTGCATTTCCCTCCCACCTTCTCTATCCCACCCCTCTAGGTGGTCACAAAGCACTGAGCAGATCTCCCTGTGCTATGTGGCTGCTTCCCATTAGATATTTTACATTAAGTAGTGTATATATGTCCATGCCACTCTCTCACTTTGTCCCAGCTTACCCTTCCCCCTCCCCATGTCCTCAAGTCCATTCTCTACTTCTGCATCATTATTCCTGTCGTGCCCTTAGGTTCATCAGAACCATTTTTTCTTCTTTTTTTTAGATTCCATATATATGTGTTAGCATGTGGTATTTATTTTTCTCTTTCTTATTTATTTCACTATGTAGGACAGACTCTAGGTCCATCCACCTCACTACAAATAACTCAATTTCGTTTCATTTTAGGGCTGAGTAATATTGCATTGTATATATATGCCACATCTTCTTTACTCATTCATCTGTCGATGGACACTTAGGTTGCTTCCATGTCCTGACTATTGTAAATACAGCTGCAATGAACATTGTGGTAAATGACCCTTTTGAATTATGGTTTTCTCTCGGTATATGCCCAGTAGTGGGATGCTGGGTCATATGTTAGTTCTATTTTTAGTTTTTTAAGGAACCTCCATACTGTTCTCCATAGTGGCTGTATCTATTTACATTCCCACCAACAGTGCCAGAGGGTTCCCTTTTCTCCACACCCTCTCCAGCATTTATTGTTTGTAGATTTTTTGATGATGGCCATTCTGACTGGTGTGAGGTGATACCTCAGTGTAGTTTTGATTTGCATTTCTCTAAAGATTAGTGAGTTGAGCATCCTTTCATGTGTTTGTTGGCAATGTGTATATCTTCTTTGGAGAAATGTCTGTTTAGGTCTTCTGCCCATTTTTGGATTGGGCTGTTTGTTTTTATGATATTGAGCTGCATGAGTGGCTTGTAAATTTTGGAGATTAATCCTTTATCAGTTGCTTCATTTGAAAATATTTTCTCCCATTCTGAGGCTTCTCTTTTTGTCTGCCTTTTTTTTTTTTTTTTTTTTTTTTTTTGTATGTGGGCCTCTCACTTTTTTGGCCTTTCCCTTTTCTGAGCACAGGCTCCAGACGCGCAGGCTCAGCGGCCATGGCTCACAGGCCTAGCCGCTCCGCAGCATGTGGGATTTTCCCCGACCGGGGCATGAACCCATGTCCCATGCATCGGCAGGTGGACTCTCAACCACTGTGCCACCAGGGAAGCCCCTCATCTTCTTTATGCTTTCCTTTGCTGTGCAAAAGCTTTTAAGATTCATTAGGTCCCATTTGTTTACTTTCATTTTTTTATTTCCATTTCTCTAGGTGGTGGATCAAAAAGGTTCATGCTGTGATTTATGTCATAGAGTGTTCTGCCTATGTTTTCCTCTAAGAGCTTTATAGCTTCTGGCCTTCCATTTAGGTCTTTAATCCATTTTGAGTTTATTTTAGTGTATGGTGTTATTGAAGAGGCTGTCTTTTCTCCATTGTATATTCTTGCCTCCTTTATCAAAGATAAGGTGACCATATGTGCATGGGTTTATCTCTGGGATTTCTATCCTGTTTCATTGATCTATATTACTTTTTTTGTGCCAGTACCATACTGTCTTGATTACTGTAGCTTTGTAGTATAGTCTGAAGTCAGGGAGCCTGATTCCTCCAGCTCCGTTTTTCTTTCACAAGATTGCTTTGGCTATTCGGGGTCTTTTGTGTTTCCATAGAAATTGTGAAATATTTTGTTCTAGTTCTGTGAAAAATGACATTGGTAGTTTGACAGGCATTGCACTGAATCTGAAGATTGCTTTGGTAGTATAGTCATTTTCACAATGTTGATTCTTCCAATCCATGAGCATGGTGTATCTCTCCATCTGTTTGTACCATCTTTAATTTCTTCCATCAATGTCTTATAGTTTTCTGCATACAGGTCTTTTGTCTCCCTAGGTAGCTTTATTCCTAGGTATTTTTTCTTTTTGTTGCAGTGGTAAATGGGGGTGTTTCCTTAAATTCTCCTTGAGATTTTTCATCATTATTGTATAGGAATGCAACAGATTTCTGTGCATTAATTTTGTACCCTGCTACATTACCAAATTCACTGGTTAGCTTTAGTAGTTTTCTGGTGACATCTTTAGGATACTCTATGTATAGTATCATGTCATCTGCAGACAGTGACAGCTTTACTTCTTCTTTTCTGATTTGGATTCCTTTTATTTCTTTTTCTTCCCTGAATGCTGTGGCTAAAACTTCCAGAACTATTTTGAGTAATAGTGGCGAGAGTGGACAACCTTGTCTTGTTCCAGATCTTAGAGGAAATGGTTTCAGTTTTTTACCATTGAGAACAATGTTGGCTGTGGGTTTGTCATATATGCCTTTATTATGATGAGGTAAGTTCCCTCTCTGCCTACTTTCTGGAGGGCTTTATCATAAATAGGTGTTGAATTTTGTCGAAAGCTTTTTCTGCATCTATTGAGATGATCATATGGTTTTTCTCCTTCAGTTTGTTAATATGGTTTATCACATTGATTGATTTACGTACATTGAACAATCCTTGCATTCCTGGGATAAACCCTACTTGATCATGTTGTATTATCATTTTAATGTGCTGTTGGATTCTGTTTGCTACTATTTTGTTCAGGATTTTTACATCTATGTTCATCAGCGATATTGGCCTTTAGTTTTCTTTCTTTTTGACATTTTTGTCTGGTTTTTGTATCAGGGTGATGGCCTTGAGAATGAGTTTCCTCCCTCTCCTATATTTTGGAAGAGTTTGAGAAGGATAGGTGTTAGCTCTTCTCTAAATGTTTGATAGAATTTGCCTGTGAAACCATCTAGTCCTGGGCTTTTGTTTGTTGGAAGATTTATTAATCGCAGTCTCAGTTTCAGTGCTTGAGATATGTCTGTTTATATTTTCTATTTCTTCCTGGCTCAGTCTCAGAAGGTGGTGCTTTTCTAAGCATTTGTCCATTTCTTCCAGGTTGTCCACTTTATTGGCATAGAGTTGCTTGTAGTAATCTCTCATGATCCTTTGTATTTCTGCAGTGTCAGTTGTTACTTCTCCTTTTTTCATTTTTCATTTCTAATTCTATTGATTTGAGTCATTTCCCTTTTTTCTTGATGAGTCTGGCTAATGGTTTATCAATTTTGTTTATCTTCTCAAAGAACCAGCTTTTAGTTTCATTGCTCTTTATTATTGTTTCCTTCACTTCATTTTTTTTCTCATCTGATTTTTATGATTTCTTTCCTCCTGCTAACTTTGGGGATTATTGTTCTTCTTTCTCTAATTTCTTTAGGTGTAAGGTTAGGTTGTTTATTTGAGATGTTTCTGGTTTCTTGAGGTAGGATTTTATTGTGATAAACTTCCCTCTTAGAACTGCTTTTGCTGCATCCCATAGGTTTTGGGTTGTCATGTTTTCATTGTCAGTTGTTTGTAAGTATTTTTTGATTTCCTCTTTGATTTCTTCAGTGATCTGTTTGTTATTTAATAGTGTATTATGTAGCCTCCCTGTGTATGCATTTTTTACAGACTTTTTCCTGTAATTGATATCTTGTCTCATAGCATTGTGGTTGGAAAACATACTTGATCCAATTTCAGTTTTCTTAAATTTATCAAGGCTTGATTTGTGACCCAAGATATGATCTATCCTAGAGAATGTTCCATGAGTACGTGAGAAGAAAGTGTAGTCTGTTGTTTTTGAATGGAATGTCCTATAAATATCAATTAAGTCCATCTTGTTTAATGTATCATTTAAAGCTGGTGTTTCCTTATTTATTTTCATTTTAGATGATCTGTCCATTGGTGAATGTGGGGTGTTAAATTCCCCTACTATCATTGTGTTACTGTCAATTTCCCCTCTTATGGCTGTTAACATTTGCCTTATGTATTGTGGTGCTCCTATGTTGGGTGCATAAATATTTACAATTTTTATATCTTCTTCTTGTATTGATCCCTTGATCATTATGTAGTGTCCTTCTTTGTCTCTTGTAATAGTCTTTATTTTAATGTCTCATAAGAGAATTGCTACTCCAGTTTTCTTTTGATTTCCATTTGCATGGAATATCTTTTTCCATCCCCTCACTTTCAGTCTGTATGTGTTCCTAGGTCTGAAGTGGGTCTCTTGTAGACAGCATATATATGGGTCTTGTTTTTGTATCCATTCAGCCAGTCTATGTCTTTTGGTTGGAGCATTTAATCCATTTACATTTAAGGTAGTTATCGATACATATGTTCCTATTACCATTTTCATAATTGTTTTGGGTTTGTTTTTGTAGGTCTTTTCCTTCTCTTGTGTTTCCTGCCTAGTGAAGTTCCTTTAGCATTTGTTGAAAAGCTGGTTTGGTGGTGCTGAATTCTCTTAGCTTTTGCTTGTCTGTAAAGGTTTTAATTTCTCCATTGAATCTGAATGAGATCCTTGCTGGATAGAGTAATCTTGGTTGTAGTTTTTTCCCTTTCATCACTTTAAATATGTCGTCCCACACCCTTCTGGCTTGCAGAGCTTCTGCTGAAAGATCAGCTGTTAACCTTATGGGAATTCCCTTGTATGTTATTTGTTGCTTTTCCTTTGATGCTTTTAATATTTTTTCTTTGTATTTAATTTTTGATAGTTTGATTAATATATGTCTTGGAGTGTTTCTCCTTGGATTTATACTGTATGGGACTCTCTGCACTTCCAGGACTTGATTGACTATTTCCTTTCCCATATAAGGGAAGTTCTTCAAATATTTTCTCAGTCCGTTTCTTTTTCTCTTCTTCTTCTGGGACCCCTATAATTCGAATGTTGGTGCGTTTAATAGTGTTCCAGAGGCCTCTGAGATTGTCCTCAATTCTTTTCATTCTGTTTTCTTTATTCTGCTCTGCGGTAGTTACTTCCACGATTTTATCTTCCAGGTCACTTATCCGTTCTTCTGCCTCAGTTATTCGGCTCTTGATTCCTTCTAGAGAATTTTTTATTTCATTTATTGTGTTGTTCATCATTGTTTGTTTGCTCTCAAGTCCTTTCTAAACTTTTCTTGAATTTTCTCCAATCTATTTCCAAGATTTTGGATCATCTTTACTATCATTACTATGAATTCTTTTTCAGGTAGACTCCCTATCTCCTCTTCATTTGTTTGGTCTGGTGGGTTTTTACCTTACTCCTTCATCAGCTGTGTGTTTCTCTGTCTTCTCATTTTGCTTAACTTACTGTGTTTGGGGTCTCCTTTTCGCAGGCTGCAGGTTCATAGTTTCTTTTGTTTTTGGTGTCTGCTCCCAGTGGCTAAGGTTGGTTCAGTGGGTTGTGTAGGCTTCGTGGTGGAGGGGACTGGTGCCCGTGTTCTGGTGGATGAGTTTGGATCTTGTCTTTCTGGTGGTTGAGACCGCGTCCAGTGGTGTGTTTCTGAGTGTCTGTGACCTTATTATGATTATAGGCAGCCTCTCTGCTGTGTGGTGTTGTTGTGCTCCAGTCTTGTTAGTTGTTTGGCATAGGGTGTCCAGCAGTGTAGCTTGCTGGTCATTGAGTGGAGCTGGGTCTTAGCACTGAGATGGAGATATCTGTGAGATCTTTCACTGTTTGATATTACATGGAACTGGCAGGTCTCTGGTGGACCAGCATCCTGAATTCGGCTCTCCCACCTCAGAGGCACAGGCCTGACACTGAGCTGGAGCACCAAAACCTTCTAAGCCACACGGTTCAGAGAGAAAAAGAGAAAAAATAAATAAAGAAAAATAAAATAAAATAATTAAAATTAAAATTTAAAAATTTATTACAAATAAAAAAATTAAAAAGTAATAAAAAAGAGAAAGAAAGAAAAGAGCTATCTAACCAAAAAACAAATCCACCAATGATAACATGTGCTAAAATCTATACAAAAAAGAAAAGAAAAGGACAGACAGAACCCTAGGACAAATTGTAAAAGCAAAGCTATACAGACAAAATCACACAAAGAAGCATACACATGCACACTCACAGAAAAATTATATATATATATATATATATATATATATATATATATGGGAAGAGGGCAACCCAATCAATAAACAAATCTACCAATGATAATAAACTCTAAATACTAAACTAAGGTAAACAT
>RJWK010055186.1:0-14774 GCA_004363435.1 Platanista minor
TGGACCTAGAGTCTGTCATACAGAGTGAAGTAAGTCAGAAAGAGAAAGACAAATACCGTATGCTAACACATATATATGGAATCTAAGAAAAAAAGAAGTGTCGTGAAGGGCCTGGGGGCAGGACAAGAATAAAGACACAGACCTACTAGAGAATGGAGTTGAGGATATGGGGAGGGGGAAGGGTAAGCTGTGATAAAGTGAGAGAGTGGCATGGACATATGTACACTACCAAACGTAAAATAGATAGCTAGTGGGGAGCAGCCGCATAGCACAGGGAGATCAGCTCGGTGCTTTGGGATCACCTGGATGGGTGGGATGGGGAGGGTGGGAAGGAGGGAGACACAAGAGGTAGGAGATATGGGAACATATGTATATGTATAATTGATTCACTTTGTTATAAAGCAGAAACTAACACCATTGTAAAGCAATTATACTCCAATAAAGATGTTAAAAAAAAAAAAAGAGGAAAAAACTCCAAACAATATCACAAGGAAATTCGGTGAGCTATAAAAATTAGATTGTAATAATTATTTATTATTATTTTAATCACTTTGTAATTATTTAAAACATTAAGGTAAAGTAAAACTTTCAAGTCACTGGAAACTTTTTAAAAATTTATACACCACAAAATCAAGCTTTTGCTACTTCTACTGACCTCTGGTTAAAGACACAGCCTCACCCTTGCTTTTAGAGTTTTAAAAATATAATAGCTTTTAGCCACTAGATATAGAAACACAAAGTAATTATTTTACTTTATCCAATTAAATGAACTGAAATAGTTATTTTTTAAAGTATGCATAGGAATACACATGTGTGTAAACCCAAGTATAAGACAGAGAGACTGTTGCAGAAAGTGATGGGTGTATATTGTCAGTTATGAAAGTCTAAAATAACAGGAAAACCACTGCCAAATTATTTTGATGTTTTGTATAACAGCGTATATAATATAATATTTTGTATAATAGCAAAAATATAATATTTTGTATAATAGCAAAAATAAGTACTTTATAACACCTGGGTGTTATAAAAAGCAACCAACGAAATAACTCCCTAAATTTTTCAGTGTCAAATGAGACATGCAATATCCTTTAATGAAATGTAAAGAAAATTATACATATCATTTTCAGGCCAAGGCATGGGTGTGTGTGGATGTGTGTGTTCAGGGGCAGCAGATAACATGGCTTTTAGTCACGAGCACATGAGGAATCACACATGTACCTGGTAGTTCAGACATTGTATCACCCTGAGATCTTGGAGTTTGACTTTGGACTGTTTGTCTTGAAGTGGGGGTTGAGTGCCTCTTCTGTGAAAGGGAGGCTCTAAAGGCAAGTGGTGACCAGAAGAGCAGATGGTCACCTATTCCCAGTCTCTTTTGCAGTTGTGTGTGGCCATGTAACTTGCCCTCACTAACAGAATATGACTTAAAGACGTGTACACTCAAGGCTAAGGCTAAGGCTTTTACAGGTGAATATGCCTCCTCCATATTCTTTTGCCCTCCTCTGTTTTGCCTTGACATTTGATATTAAAATTGTGTCTATAGTTTATTTGATGGTGCAGTAATGGGAAGACAATAACTGCTTTCATTGTTCTTCCAACTTCTCAGAAAGTACAACTAACTTCTCACGAAGAAACTTCTTAGAAGAAAATATAATAAAACTAATAGGCAAAAAGAATTTTTGGAGAATGAAGGGAAATGGATTTGATTAAATATTAGAAGTCTTCTTATAAATATAAACCCTTCATATTAATAATCTTAATAATATGTTCATAGTTTCAAAAATATTAAGCATATACTAAAGTATTTATCATCTTTTCTCAGACAGCTCATGACTTGACTTGTCACCATAGTGATAAAATTAAGCAACATGGCAGAAAATTTGCAATAATTGACTACCTCATTATAAATATAAAAATTTATTGTAAGTTATCTTGTTTATATCTACCTTGGATAACTCATTAAGACTACAGGGTTCAGAGGAATAAAAAATACTTGGAAGTAGCAAAAACTTAATACGTCTTGATAATTATAGAGAGGAGTTTGCCTAAATGCTTATTTAAACATTAATTTAGACATAACCTATGCATCAGGCAGTTTTAGACTCTAATCTCCAGTGAAGAATGTCATTTAGTCATTCAATAATAATCAGCTTTCTGAAAAAATTTAGAAGCAGTCCTTTTTCAGTCTTTTATATTGCTTACATTCTGTTATTCTCAACCAGTAAAGGTTAACTGAGCAGTCTTTTATAATGCACAGTTTAAATACATGTATTTAAATGATATAAAAAGTCTGCTACAGAGACGCGACGCGGGGCAGAGGGGAGAGAGCGGTTGCCTCAGTGTCCTTCCCCACCCCACCCCTCGCCTCGCCACCTTCTCCTCCCCGCAGCCGGACCGGAATTATGTGATCCCGGAAGTTCCGGCGCCATTGCTGTGTGGGATAAAAAGTGATGGTGGAGGCTGCAGCTCCCGGAACAACAGCCACAACATCAGGAGCAGGAGCGGCAGCAGCAGCCTCCCCCACCCCTACCCCCACAGTCACCTCCCTGTCCCTGGGGGTGGGGGCGGGGGAGGCGGCAGCGACGGCAGCGGCGGCGGCTGGACTAAATAGGTCACCTGCAGGTATTTCATGCATGGGGTTTATAAGGAATGAGATAACTGTCGATACTCACATGACCTCTCTGACAGTCCATATGGTGTAGTCTGCAAGTATTTTCAGCGAGGGTACTGTATTTACGGAGACTGCTGCAGATGTGAACACAGCAAGTCACTGAAACAGGAAGAAGCAACTGCTACAGATCTAACTGCAAAGTCACCCTTTGCTGCTTCCTCAAGTCTCTCATCAGTAGTTGGACCGATTGTTGAAATGAATATGGGTGAAGCTGAGTCAAGAAATTCAAACTTTTCAGCTGTAGGAGTGGGTTCAGAAGACTGGGTGAATGCCATTGAGTTGTTCCTGGGCAGCCCTACTGTGGCCGTACTGCCCCTTCCTCCACTGAAGCACCCCTGCAGGGCTCAGTGACCAAGGAAGAATCAGAGAAGGAGCAAACGGCAGTGGAAACAAAGAAGCAGCTCTGCCCCTATGCTGCAGTGGGAGAGTGCCGATATGGGGAGAACTGTGTGTATCTCCACGGAGACTCGTGTGATATGTGTGGGCTGCAGATCCTCCATTCAATGGATGCTGCCCAAAGATCACAACACATAAAATCTTGCATCGAGGCCCATGAGAAGGACATGGAGCTCTCATTTGCTGTGCAGCGCAGCAAGGACATCGTGTGTGGGATCTGCATGGAGGTGGTCTATGAAAAAGCCAACCCCAGTGAGCGCCACTTCAGGATCCTCTCCAACTGCAACCACACCTATTGTCTCAAGTGTATTCGCAAGTAGAGGAGTGCTAAGCAATTTGAGAGCAAGATCATAAAGTCCTGCCCAGAATGCTGGATCACATCTAACTTTGTCATTCCAAGTGAGTACTGGGTGGAGGAGAAGGAAGAGAAGCAGAAACTCATTCAGAAATACAAGGAGGCAATGAGCAACAAGGCATGCAGGTATTTTGATGAAGGACGTGGGAGCTGTCCATTTGGAGGGAACTGTTTTTACAAGCATGTGTACCCTGATGGCCGTAGAGAGGAGCCACAGAGACAGAAAGTGGGAACATCAAGAAGATACCGGGCCCAACGAAGGAACCACTTCTGGGAGCTCATTGAGGAAAGAGAGAACGGCAACCCCTTTGACAACGACGACGAAGAGGTGGTCACCTTTGAGCTGGGCGAGATGCTGCTTATGCTTTTGGCTGCAGGTGGGGACGACGACCTGACGGACTCTGAAGACGAATGGGACTTGTTTCACGACGAGCTGGAAGATTTTTATGACTTGGATCTATAGCAGCTTTGCGGGGCATGTGAACTGGTCTGCTGAGCCTCAGACGGCAGCCGTCCCCGCTTGTGGTGGCAGTGCCCGTGGTTCTCTTCTAGGCAGGCCTCTCAACTCCAGGTACTGTCATAATATTTTTTACCCAGGGCCTGTCTTCTCAATCCCTCACCTTTCCCCAAGGAGTATGTTGTTTTCTCTGTTTAAAAAAGTTACAAAAATAAATGTTAAAGTTAGTTTTTTTGTAACATGAGTTTAACTGTCAGACAGTTAGAGTGTAGGTTTGTTGCATCATCTGTTTTCAGCCAGATTCACACAGTTCAAGGGTAGCATTTCTGGATTTCCAGTACTGATTTTGAGGACCCCAGGTTCAAAAGTAACAGCACTGGCCCTGCTTTGGGGTCCAAGAATTGGGGTGATAGGTGAAATATCTGAACTGTGGCATGTAGCCTTCTGCTATAGACTTAGGCAGATGCTTGAGGTTTCTGGTGAATTCTGCACATCTGTGTTTTTATATCTGTTCCCTGCCCTGTAATCCCCACGCTGTGCACTTGTTCTGTGGTTTTGGTCTCTTGTTTAATTGCACACAAGTACTACTGCTAGGTAACCAGAACCAGGTGCGACTGTGTTGAGATTTTTACTGTGTTTAGCCTGATAGGAAAATTGTGAAAGAACACATATAAAGATATAGTGGAATAAAATAAATGCAGAGTTGGAAGTTGACTCCCAAGGACTGATAGACTTGGTTTGTGTGAGTGTGTAACAAGCTTCTCATCCCTGCATAGATGCAGTGTCAGTGTCTGTAGCCTTAGTGGAAAAACTCAAGTTTAGTGGTTTCAGCCTCGTGTGGCAAATAGATCTTAAAGGACAAAGCAATATATTGGTAGCTGTTAATAGAGCAGGGCTAGCTCTGTCTGTATAAGTAGGGAAATGGGCTTAGCCATAGAAGTTCAAACTATCTGGTTATCTCATGTATTAACACAAACTGGGTCTCAGTTACACAGTTGTATTTAATGTTTTATGATCTCCTAGACTTTCTAGTCCAGGCACTTTTTGACAAACCTTTGTCCTCATTTGAGGGGTTTTGTTGTTGGGTTTTTGTGTTCGTTTTTGTGGGTATTTGCCTCATTCCATCCCTGAGCTTTGCAGCTAGACAGGTGTGATTCAAAACTATGTTCTAAGGTGTTTCCTGTAGTGGAGTAATTGGTTTGCAGTAGTAAGTCATGCTTTTCCACTAAAAGGGGATGGAGAGGTGGTAATCCACGAGATAAGCTAAATTGTTAGAAGAATTCCTTGATCAGAAATTATAAATTTGCGTTTTGTTGCTCTATTTCCTGAAAATAACTTGGAGATGCCCCTGATTTTTTCATCTACTGTTTTGATTCCTTGGATACCACTCATTCTTTTACGTTAAGCAAAAACAAGTAATTGTTGCAGAGGTCTCTGTATTTTGCAGCTGCCCTTTTGTAAGATGCACTTTTCCCAAATAAAACAATTTAAAAAACCCATTAAAAAAAAAAAGTCTGCTACAATTCCTATCAAATTCCACTGGCATTTTTCACAGAACTAGAGCAAACATTCTAAAATGTGTAGGGAACCACAAAAGAACCCGAACAGCAAACACAAACTTAAGAGAGAGAACAAAGCTAAAGGGATCATATGCCCTGATTTCAAGCCATACTACAAAGTTATAGCAATACAACAGTGTGGTATTAGTGTTAACAGCAGACAGATAGATCAATAGAACAGAACTGAGAGCCCATAAATAAACCCACACATATATGGCAATTAATTTACCACAAAGAAGTCAAGAACATACAGTAGGAGACAGCCATATGCAGAAGAATGAAACTGGACCACTATTTTACACCATACACAGCAATTAACTCAGAATGGATTAAAGACTTAAATGTAAAACCTGAAACCATAACACTTCTAGAAGAAAATAGAAGCAGCAAGCTACTTGACATCAGTCTTGGTGATGATTTTTTGGATTTGACATCAAAAGCGAAGGCAAAAAAATAAACAAGTGGAACTACATCAAACTTGAAAACTCTGAACAGCAAAGGAAACCATCAACTAAATGAAAAGGCAACCTATGAAATGGAGAGAAAATATTTGCAAAATATATATCTGACAAGGGGTTAATATCCAAAATATATAAAGAAATCATACAACTCAATAGCAACAAAACAATCAATTAAAAAATAGGCAGAAGATCTAAATAGACAGTTTCCCTAAGAAGATATACAAATGGACAGCAAGTACATGAAAAGATGTTCAACATCATTAATCATCAGGAAAATGTAAATCAGAATCACAGTGAGATATCACCTCACAGTTGCTAGAATGGCTATCATCAAGAAGACAATAAATAACAAGTATTAGCAAGGATGTGGGAAAAAGGGAACACTTGTGCACTGTTGGTGGCAATGTAAATTGGTGCAGCCACTATGAAAAACATCATGGAGGTTTCTCAGAAATTTTAAAATAGACATGAGATCCAGCAATTCCACGGCTGGATATTTATTCAAAGAAAACGAAAACACTAAGTTGAAAAGATATCTGCATCCTTATGTTCATTGAAGCATTATTTACAATATCCAAGACATGGAAACAACTTAAGTGTGTCTATTGATGGATGAATGGATAAAGAGACTATGTCACATAGATAAGAGAATGTTATTCAGTCATAAAAAGAGCAAAATTTTTCCATTTGCACCAAAATGGATGGACCTTGATGGCAACATGTTAAGTGAAGTAAGTCAGAAAGAGGAAGACAAGTATCATATGATATCACTTGTATGTGTAATCTTGAAAAAGAAAAAAACAAGTTCATAGATACAGAGAACAGATTGGGAGTTGCCAGAGATGGGGGGTGGAGGGTGGGATAAGGGGTGAAGGATGTCAAAAGGTACAAACCTCCAGTCATAAAATAAGTAAGTCATGGGGATATAATGTACATCATGATAACTATAGTTAATAATGGAGGCATACCTTAGTTTATTGTGCTGCACTTTATTGCACTTCGCAGATACCATGTTTTTTACAAATTGAAGATTTGTGGCAACTCTGTGTCAAACACGTCTATGGGTGCCATTCTTTCCAACAGCATTTGCTCACTTTGTGTCACATTTTGGTAATTTTTGTAATATTTCAAACTTTTTCATTATTATTATATTTGTTATGGTGATCTGTGATCCGTGAACTTTGATGTTACTTTTGTAATTGTTTTGGGAACTTAATAAATGTTTTGTGTGTTCTGACTGCTCTACAAACCGGCAGTTCTCTCATCTTTCTCCCTCTCCTTGGGCCGTCCTATTCCTTGAGACACAACACAACAATACTGAAATTAGTCCAATTAATAAGCCTACAATGGCCTCTAAATGTTCATGTGAAAAGAAGAGACACATGTCTCTCACTTTAAAGCAAAAGCTAGAAACGATTACGCTTAGTGAGGAAGGCATATTGAAAGCTAAGGCAGGGCAAAAACTAGCCTCTTGCACCAAACAGTTAGCCAAGTTGTGAATGCGAAGGAAAAGTTCTTGCAGGAAACAAAAGTGCTACTCCAGTGAGCACAGAATGATCAGAAAGTGAAACTGCCTTATTGCTGATATGGAGAAACTTTTAGTGGTCTGGATAGAAGATCAGATCACCCACAACATAACCTTAAGTCAAAACCTAATCCAGAGCAAGGCCCTAACTCTCTTCAATTCCAGGAAGGCTGAGAGAGGTGATGATTCAGAAGAAAAATTTGAAGCCAGCAGAGGTTGGCTCATGAGGTTTAAGGAAAGAAGCCACTTCCATAACAAAAGTGCAAGGTGAAGCAGCAAGTGCTGATATAGTTAAAGAGGAGAAGTCAATGCCTGGCTTCAAAGCTTTAAAGAACAGGCTGATTGTCTAATGCAGCTGGTGACTTGAAGTTCAGGTCCATGCTCATTAACCATTCCCAAAATTCTAGGATCCTTATGAATTATGCTACATCTACTCTGTGTTATATAAATGGAACAACAAATCCTGGATAACAGCACATTTGTTTACAGCAAGGTTTACTGAATATTTTAAGCCCACTCTTGAGACCTACTGCTCAGAAAAAAAAAAAAAAAAGATTCTTTTCAAAATATTATTGCTCATTGGCAATGTACCTGGTCACCCAAGAGCTCTGATGGAGATGTATTAGATTAATGTTGTTTTGATGACTGCTAACACATCCATTCTGCAGCCCATGTATTAAAGAGTCATTCTGACTTTCAAGTCTTATTATTTATGAAATACATTTTGTAAGGCTATAGTTGCCATAGATAGTGATTACTCTGATGGATCTGGGCAAAGTAAATTGAAAACCTTCTGGAGAGGAGTCACTCTATTAGATGCCATTGAGAACATTCATGATTCATGGGAACAAGTGAAAATATCAACATTAATGGAAATTTGGAGAGAGTTAATTCCAACCCTTATGGTAACTTTGAGGAGTTCAAGGCTTCAGTGGATTTAGTAACTGCGGATATGCTGGAAATAGCAAGAGAAATAGAATTAGAAGTGGAACCTGAAGATGTGACTGAATTGCTACAATTTCATGATAAAACTTAAATGGATGAGAAATTGCTTCTGATAGAAAAGAAAAGAAAGTGGTTTCTTGAGATGTAATCTACTCCTGGTGAAATGCTGTGAAAATTGTTGAAATTACAATAAAGGATTTAGAATATTATACAAACTTAGTTGATAAAACAGTGGCAGGGTTTGAGAAGATTGATTACAGCTTTTGAAAGATGTTCTTTTGTGGGTAAAATGCTATCAAACAGCATGGCATGCTACAAAGAAATTATTTGTGAAAGGAAGAGTCAATCAATGTGGCAAACTTTGTTACTGTCTTATTTTAATAAATTTCCACCATCACCCCAACTTCAGGAACAATCAGTAATAACCATCAACATCGAGGCAAAAGCCTCCATCAGCAAAGATTATGACTCACTGAAAGCTCAGGTGATGGTTAGCATTTTTTAGCAATAAAGTATCTTGTACATAAAGTGTGTATTTTTTCAGATATAATGCTATTACACACTTAGTAGGCTCCAGTATATGCAAACATAACTTTTATATGCACTGGGAAATGAAAAAACTTGTGTGATTCACTTTATTTCAATATCAGCTTTATTGACGTGGTCTGGAATCAAACCTGCAATATTACCCAGGTATACATGTAGTGTTCTGCATATTTGAAAGTTGCTAACAGAGTAAATCTTAAAGTTTTCCTCACCAGAAAAAACATTCTGTAACTATGTGTGGTGATAGATGTTAACTAAACTTATTGTGGTGATCGTTTCACAGTATATACAAATATCAAATTATTATGCTGTGCACCTGAAACTAATATAATGTTGTATGTCAATTATACCTCAATAAAAAAAGAAAAAGAAAAAAAAAAGTCTGCTACAGAAAGTGATCCTATAACTAGTAGAATATCCACCTAACTACCTACTTACTTATCAACTTAACCATCGACTTAACTGTTTTCCACTTCTCTTTATGCCCCACACATGTATGTGAAAAGACATAGATCATTGGTCTTATTCTCTGCTTAGTTCTACAAGTTTAGTAAGAAACAATCATCCTAAGTAGATTCCTTCATAAGACAGTAGATTTCCACTTAAGACTTTCTTCCTCAGGTTTTTTTGCATTAAAGAAATATTTAATGTAAAGTAAAAATGTCTAACAAAGTCCCATCAAAAATAATCATCATTGAAAAATATTTATTAATTGTGAGGAAAAATTAAAAGGAAGACATAGATCTTAAAACTGAAAATTAAGAAAATATGACAAAGATCAGCTGACTTGGGTGACCCAAGTCTGAAATAGAAAGTTGAATGACTAATACCTTGAAATATCAGGAAAAATTATTAACATAATTCCCTTTTAGAGTTGAAGTTAAAACTGGAATAATCCCAATTAGATCTAAGGCTATCAACGGGAATCATACGAACCTAGGCTAATTCTCTTCACACAGTTCTGCACACTTAAAAAAAAAATCTTAATTCTGTGAAAGTGAGCCTTGCCTTAGAGGCCTTAGAGTGAAAATTCAGCAGCTCAGTGAAGAAGGTTGTTTCTGCTGATTCCTGTAAAAGTGCTCCCTGGGTATCATTTCAGTTAGGGCAAGTTCAATGGACCAGTGTGTCTTTTGCAACTTGATATTGTAAAATGGAACTGATTAACTCAGTGAGCTTTAAAAATGGTATATCTCTCCATCTGTTGGTATCATCTTTAATTTCCTTCATCAGTGTCTTATAGTTTTGTGCATACAGGTCTTTTGTCTCCCTAGGAAGGTTTATTCCTAGGTATTTGATTATTTTTATTGCAATGGTAAATGGGAGTGTTTCCTTAATTTCTCTTTCAGATTTTTCATCATTAGTGTATAGGAATGCAAGAGATTTCTGTGCATTAACTTTGTATCCTGAAACTTTACCAACTTCATTGATTTGCTCTAGTAGTTTTCTTGTGGCATCTTTAGGATTCTCTATGTATAGTATCAGGTCATCTGCAAACAGTGACAGTTTTACTTCTTCTTTTCGAATTTGTATTCCCTTTATTTCTTTTTCTTCTCTGATTGCCATGGCTAGGACTTCCAAAACTATTTTGAGTAACAGCGGTGCAACTGGACATCCTTGTCTTGTTCCTGATCTTAGAGGAAATGCTTTCAGTTTTTCACCATTGAGAATGATGTTTGCTGTGGGTTTCGCATATATGACCTGTTCTATGTTGAGGTAGGTTCCTCTATGCCCACTTTCTGGAGAGTTTTTGTCATAAATGCATGTTGAATTTTGTCAAAAGCTTTTTCTGCATCTATTGAGATGATCATATGGTTTTTATTCTTCAATTTGTTAATTTGGTGTATCACATTGACTGATTTGTGTATATTGAAGAATCCTTGCATCCCTGGGATAAATCCCACTTGATCATGGTGTATGAACCTTTTAATGTGTTGTTGGATTGTGTTTGCTAGTATTTTGTTGAGGATTTTTGCATCTATATTCATCAGTGATATTGGTCTATAATTTTCTTTTTTTGTAGTATCTTTGTCTGGTTTTGGTATCAGGGTGATGGTGGCCTCATAGAATGAGTTTGGGAGTGTTCCTTCCTCTGCAATTTTTTGGAAGAGTTTGAGAAGGATGGGTGTTAACTCTTCTCTAAATGTTTGATAGAATTCACCTGTGAAGCCATCGGGTCATGGACTTTTGTTTGTTGGAAGATTTTTAATCACAGTTTCAATGTAATTACTTGTGATTTGTCTGTTCATATTTTTTATTTCTTCCTGGTTCAGTCTTGGAAGATTACACATTTTTAAGAATTTGTCCATTTCTTCCAGGTTGTCCATTTTATTGGCATAGAGTTGCTGGTAGTAGTCTCTTGGGATGCTTTGTATTTCTGCGATGTCGGTTGTAACTTCTCCTTTTTCATTTCCAATTTTATTGATTTGAGTCCTCTCCCTCTTTTTCTTGATGAGTTGCTAATGGTTTATCAATTTTGTTTTTCTTCTCAAAGAACCAGCTTTTAGTTTTATTTATCTTTGCTATTGTTTTCTTTGTTTGTATTTCATTTATTTCTGCTCTGATCTTAATGATTTCTTTCCTTCTGCTAACCCTGGGTTTTGTTTGTTCTTTCTCTAGTTCCTTTAGGTGTAAGGTTAGATTGTTTATTTGAGATTTTTCTTGTTTCTTGAGGTAGGATTGTATAGCTATAAACTTCCCTCTTAGAACTGCTTTTGCTGCATCCCATAGGTTTTGGATTGTCATGTTTGCATTGTCATTTGTCTCTAGGTATTTTTTGATTTCCTCTTTGATTTCTTCAGTGATCTTTTGGTTATTTAGTAACGTAGTGTTCAGCCTCCATGTGTTTGTGTTTTTTATGTTTTTTCCCCTGTAATTCATTTCTAACCTCATAGCAGGTTAGAATGTGGTCAGAAAAGATGCTTGATATGATTTCAATTTTCTCAAATTTACTGAGGCTTGATTTGTGACCCAAGATGTGATCTATCCTGGAGAATGTTCCATGCACACTTGAGAAGAAAGTGTAATCTGCAGTTTCGGGATGGAATGTCCTATAAATATCAATGAAATCTATCTTGTCTATTGTGTCATTTAAAGCTTCTCTTTCCTTATTCATTTTCATTTTGGATGATCTGTCCATTTGTGTAAGTGAGGTGTTAAAGTCCCCCACTATTAGTGTTACTGTCGATTTCCTCTTTTACAGCTGTTAGCAGTTGCCTTAAGTATTGAGGTGCTCCTATGTTGGGTGCATATATATTTATAATTGTTATATCTTCTTCTTGGATTGGTCCCTTGATCATTATGTAGTGTCCTTCCTTGTCTCTTGTAACATTCTTTATTTTAAAGTCTATTTTATCTGATATGAGTATTGCTACTCCAGCTTTCTTTTGATTTCCATTTGCATGGAATATCTTTTTCCATCCCCTCACTTTCAGTCTGTATGTGTCCCTAGGTCTGAAGTGGGTCTCTTGTAGACAGCATATAGATGCGTCTTGTTTTTGTATCCATTCAGCCAGTCTGTGTCTTTTGGTTGGAGCATTTAATCCATTCATGTTTAAGGTAATTATCGATATGTATGTTCCTATGACCATTTTCTTAGTTGCTTTGGGTTTGTTTTTGTAGGTCCTTTTCTTCTCTTGTGTTTCCCACTTAGAGAAGTTCCTTTAGCATTTTTTTTGTAGAGCTGGTTCAGTGGTGCTGAATTCTCTTAGTTTTTGCTTGTCTGTAAAGCTTTCAATTTCTCCTTCAAATTTGAATGAGATCCTGCCCGGTAGAGTAATCTTGGTTGTAGGTTCTTCCCTTTCCTCACTTTAATTATATCATGCCACTCCCTTCTGGCTTGTAGAGTTTCTGCTGAGAAATCAGCTGTTAACCTTATGGCAGTTCCCTTGTATGTTATTTGTCGTTTTTCCCTTGCTGCTTTCAATAATTTTTCTTTGTCTTTAATTTTTGCCAATTTGATTACTATGTGTCTTGGTGTGTTTCTCCTTGGGTTTATCCTGTATGGGACTCACTGTGCTTCCTGGACTTGGGTGGCTATTTCCTTTCCCATGTTGGGAAATTTCTGACTATAATCTCTTCAAAGATTTTCTCAGATCCTTTCTCTCTCTCTTCTCCTTCTGGGACCCCTATAATGCAAATGTTTTTACATTTAATGTTGTCCCAGAGGTCTCTTAGGCTGTCTTCATTTCTTTTCATTCTTTTTTCTTTATTCTGTTCTGCAGCAGTGAATTCCACCATTCTGTCTTCCAGGTCACTTATCTATTCTTCTGCCTCAGTTATTCTGCTATTGATTCCTTCTAGTTTAGTATTCATTTCAGTTACTGTATTGTTCATCTCTGTTTTTTTGTTCTTTAATTCTTCTAGGTCTTTTTTAAACATTATTTGCATCTTCTCGATCTTTGCCTCCATTCTTTTTCTGAGGTCCTGGATCATCTTCACTATCATTATTTTGAATTCTTTTTCTGGAAGGTTGCCTATCTCCACTTCATTTAGTTGTTTTTCTGGGGTTTTATCTTGTTACTTCATCTGGTACATAGCCCTCTGTCTTTTCATCTTGTCTATCTTTCTGTGAATGTGGTTTTTGTTCCACAGGCTGCAGGACTGTATTTCTTCTTGCTTCTGCTGTCTGCCCTGTGGTGGATGAGGCTATCTAAGAGGCTTGTCTCAGTTTTTTTAAATTAAAGTATAGCTGTTATACAATGTTTTGCTAATTTCTTCTATATGGCAAAGTGACTCAGTTATACACATAAAGACATTCTTTTTATAGTGTTCTTTTCCATTATGGCTTATGCCAGGATACTGGATAGAGTTCCCTGTGCTGTACAGTAGGATATTGTTGTTTATCCATTCTAAATTTAATAGTTTGCATCTACTAACCCCATACTCCCAGTCCATCCCTCTCCCTCCCCTCATCCCCCTTGGCAACCACATGTCTGTTCTCTATGTCTGTGAGTCTGTTTCTGTTTTGTAGACAGGTTCATTTGTATCATATTTGAGACTCCACATGTAAGTGATATCATATGGTATTTGTCTTTCTGTTTATGACTTACTTCACTTAATATGATAATTTTTAGTTGCATCCATGTTGCTGCAAATGGCATTAAAATGGCTTGTCAGTTTTTTACCTTTATATAAATGGAATTGTATCAATTGTAACTTAGATTTTTTGCCTAACATTGTTTGTGAAATTCACCCATTTTGTGTATAATGAAAGTTCTTTAACTCGTTGTGGAGTAGTTCATTGAATGATTCTACCATAATGTATGTTGGGTCCATTCTCCTGCTGACAAACATTTGCATTGTTTACAGTTTGGGGTTATTACAAATAGTGCTATTCTGAACATTCTTTTTGGTATTTGTGTGTATGCATTTCTGCCACATGTAGCACTTTTAGTGCTGTACATTCTGTGGGTTTCTACATATGTATAATGACATGTATCCATTCTTATTATACCATACAGAGTATTTTTACTGCTCTAAAATCCTCTGTTCTCTACCTATTCATCCCTCATAATCCTCAGCCCCTGTCAACCACTAATCTTTTTACTGTTTCCATAATTTTGCCTTTTCCTGAATGTTGTATAGTTGGAATCATATGTAGCCTTTTCAGATTGGCTTCTTTCACTTAGTAATTTGCATTGAATGTTCTTCCTTGTCTTTTCACGGCTTGATAGGTCTTTTTTTTTTTTTTTTTTTTTTTTTTTTTTTTTTTTTTTTTTTTTTTTTTTTTTTTTTTTTTTTTTTTTTTTTTTTTTTTTTTTTTTTTTTTTTTTTTTTTTTTTTTTTTTTTTTTTTTTTTTTTTTTTTTTTTTTTTTTTTTTTTTTTTTTTTTTTTTTTTTTTTTTTTTTTTTTTTTTTTTTTTT
>RJWK010055187.1:0-14799 GCA_004363435.1 Platanista minor
CTCTGTATGACAGACTCTAGGTCCATCCACCTCACTACAAATAACTCCATTTCGTTTCCTTTTATGGCTGAGTAATATTCCACTGTATATATGTGCCACATCTTCTTTATCCATTCATCCAATGATGGACACTTAGGTTGTTTCTGTCTCCTGGCTATTGTAAATAGAGCTGCAATGAACATTTTGGGACATGACTCTTTTTGAATTATGGTTTTCTCAGGGTATATGCCCAGGAGTGGGATTGCTGGGTCATATGGTAGTTCTATTTGTCGTTTTTTAAGGAACCTCCATAGTGTTCTCCATAGTGGCTGTACCAATTCACATTCCCACCAGCAGTGCAAGAGTGTTCCCTTTACTCCACACCCTCTCCAGCATTTATTGTTTCTAGATTATTTGATGATGGCCATTCTGACCGGTGTGAGATGATATCTCATTGCAGTAGTTTTGATTTCCATTTCTCTAATGATTAATGATGTTGAGCATTCTTTCATGTGTTTGTTGGCAGTCTGTATATCTTCTTTGGAGAAATGTCTATTTAGGTCTTCTGCCCATTTTTGGATTGGGTTGTTTGTTATTTTGTTATTAAGCTGCATGAACTGCTTGTAAATTCTGGAGACTAATTCTTTGTCAGTTGCTTCATTTGCAAATATTTTCTCCCATTCTGAGGGTTGTCTTTTGGTCTTGTTTATGGTTTCCTTTGCTGTGCAAAACCTTTGAAGTTTCATTAGGTCCCATTTTTTAATTTTTGTTTTTATTTCCATTTCTCTAGGAGATGGGTCAAAAAGAATCTTGTTGTGATTTATGTCATAGAGTGTTCTGCCTATGTTTTCCTCTAAGAGTTTGATAGTTTCTGGCCTTACATTTAGGTCTTTAATCCATTTTGAGCTTATTTTTGTGTATGGTGTTAGGGAGTGTTCTAGTCTCATACTTTTACATGTACCTGTCCAGTTTTGCCAGCACCACTTATTGAAGAGGCTGTCCTTTCTCCACTGTACATTCCTGCCTCCTTTATCAAAGAGAAGGTAACCATATGTGTGTGGGTTTATCTCTGGGCTCTCTATCCTGTTCCATTGATCTATATTTCTGTTTTTGTGCCAGTACCATACTGTCTTGATTACTGTAGTTTTATAGTACAGTCTGAAGTCAGGGAGCCTGATTCCTCCAGCTCCGTTTTTCTTTCTCAAGATTGCTTTGGCTTTTCGGGGTCTTTTGTGTTTCCATACAAATTGTGAAATTTTTTGTTCTAGTTCTGTGAAAAATGCCAGTGGTAGTTTGATAGGGATTGCATTGAATCTGTAGACTGCTTTGTGTAGTAGAGTCATTTTCGCAATGTTGATTCTTCCAATCCAAGAACATGGTATATCTCTCCATCTGTTTATGTTATCTTTAATTTCTTTCATCAGTGTCTTATAGTTTTCTGCATACAGGTCTTTTGTCTCCTTAGGTTGTTTTATTCCTAGTTATTTTTTTCTGTTTGTTGCAATGATAAGTGGGAGTGTTTCCTTAATTTCTCTTTCAGATATTTAATCATTAGTGTATAGGAATGCAGGAGACTTCTGTGCATTAATTTTGTATCCTGCTACTTTATCAAATTCATTTCTTAGCTCTAGTAGTTTTCTGGTAGCATCTTTAGGATTCTCTATGTATAGTATCATGTCATCTGCAAACAGTGACAGCTTTACTTCTTCTTTTGGGATTTGGATTCCTTTTATTTCTTTTTCTTCTCTGATTGCTGTGGCTAAAACTTCCAAGACTATGTTGAATAATAGTGGTGAGAGTGGGCAACCTTGTCTTGTTCCTGATCTTAGTGGAAATGGTTTCAGTTTTTCACCCCTGAGAACAATGTTGGCTGTGGATTTGTCATATATGGCCTTTATTATGCTGAGGTAAGTTCCCTCTATGCCTACTTTCCTGAAGGTTTTTATCATAAATGGATGTTGAATTTTGTTGAAAGCTTTCTCTGCATCTATTGAGATGATCATATGGTTTTTCTCCTTCACTTTGTTAATGTGGTTTATCACATTGATTGATTTGCGTATATTGAAGAATCCTTGCATTCCTGGGATAAACCCCACTTGATCATGGTGTATGATCCTTTTAATGTGCTGTTGGATTCTGTTTGCTAGTATTTTGTTGAGGATTTTTGCATCTATGTTCATCAGTGATTTTGGCTTGTAATTTTCTTTCTTTGTGACATCTTTTTCTTGTTTTGGTATCAGGGTGATGGTGGCCTCATAGAATGAGTTTGGGAGTGTTCCTCTCTCTGCTGTATTTTGGAAGAGTTTGAGAAGGATAGGTGTTACCTCTTCTATAAATGTTTGATAGAATTCACCTGTGAAGCCATCTGGTCGTGGGCTTTTGTTTGTTGGAAGATTTTTAATCACGGTCTCAGTTTCATTGCTTGTGATTGGTCTGTTTATATTTTCTATTTCTTCCTGGTTCAGTCTTGGAAGGTTGTGTTTTTCTAAGAATCTGTCCATTTCTTCCCGGTTGTCCATTTTATTGGCATAGAGTTGCTTGTAGTAATCTCTCATGATCCTTTGTATTTCTGCAGTGTCAATTGTTACTTCTCCTTTTTCATTTCTAATTCTATTGATTTGAGGTTTCTACCTTTTTTTCTTGATGAGTCTGACTAATGTTTTATCAATTTTGTTTTTCTTCTCAAAGAACCAGATTTTAGTTTTATTCATTTTTTTATATTGTTTCCTTCATTTTACAGCAATAGAATCCACCTCAAGAAACAAGAAACATCTCAAATAAACAACCTAACCTTACACCTATTGCAGTTAGAGAAAGAAGAACAAAATACTCCAAAGTTAGCAGAAGGAAAGAAATCATAAAGATCAGATCAGAAATAAATGAAAAAGAATTGATAAGTCTTTTTAAATGCACACTGATATGGCAGATGTCACATACAATCTAACAAAATTGTTTCAAATGAAGTTAAAGGCAAATAAGTGCTACTAGAGCCACCTTACAGAAAAAAACAAACGAACATTTTGGCCCACCCAATAGATGCAAAAATTGTTAACGAAATACTAGCAAACTGAATCCACAAAATATGGAAAGGATTATACCCCCTGGCCAAGTGGAATTTAGCCAGGAACACAACATTTGTTTAACATCCAAAATTCATTTAATGTAATACATCATATTAATAGATTAAAGGACTAAAAACACATGATTATCTCAAAAAATACAGAAAAAGCAATTGAACATATCCAACACCCTTTTACATAAAAACAAACAGATTAGAAATAGAAAAGAATTCCTTAACCTGATAAAGTGCACCTACAAAAACACACACAGCTAACCTCATATGTAATGACAAAGGCAATGTTTGCACCTTAAAATCAGTGACAGAACAATGATCTTTGCTCTCACCACATCTATTCAACATTGCACTGTAGTTCTAGCCAGGGCAATTAGGCAAGGAAAAGAAATAAAAGGCAACCAGATTGGAAAGGAAGAAATAAACCACTTCTGTTTGCAGAAGATATGATCTTGTACACAGAAATCTTAAGGAAGCCTCAAATAACAATTATTATAAGTAGTAAAATTGTTCATCAGGGTTGCGGGACACCAGATCAATAGAAAAATCCATTTTATTTCTGTAAAGCAACAGTAAACAACTTGAAAATGAAATTAAGAAAATAAAGTAACTGATAACAGCATCTGGGACAAGGGAGGAAGGACAAGTTTGGTAGGAGCTGAAGCCAGGGAAGAACAAACCACTGCTCACTGCTTGAGGCAGAGAGAAGAGGACACATACCCTGGCTTTTTATTTATCCAGTCCTGCAATGTCATACCAGTTCCCTCCCATTAGCTGCACTCCCATAGAAGCGAGTGAACCTGGGAAATAGTTTGAAAGACCGGTTCCCTCCAATAGATTGCAACACATGAAGTGTGAGGGGATGCACTTAAGAGGAAATGGGAAAATAAATGCCTGGCACAATACAACATCATCTTCTAGTGTTAGGCATATAAACTACAATTTAATTGTCATGGTTTTACAATAGACACAATATGATTATATGGACTATTCATGCCATAATGTTTCTCTTCCCAGATCTATGTAAATAACATGAACTTCTAGCCTGGGTTTGCGTGTGTGTGTGTGTGTGTGTGTGTGTGTTGCATTTTTAAAGGACTAAATTATTTTTATTTGCAAAGAAGCTCAGGGAGGTGAAGACAGAGGTGTTAGTTGCTTATATTCCTCTACAGAAATAATATCTCACCGCCTTATGTGTTAAATGCCATTAATAGTACCCATTCCATTATTGAGAAAATTTAATGAAGTACTATGTGTAAAATTCCTAGTACAAGGTCTGGCACATAGTAAGTGATCAAAAGTGATACTTTCCCATTTTTACCTTGTGATCCCATTATACCAATATCCTCCTAGAGGCTTTCTCTTTAGGGTTATTCATGGGCTGTAGCTACAAAGTCAGAGCTTGGTTCATGTTAAGAAGCTCTCAAAAAGTCTACCATCTCATAAATGATGCTTGGTATTCAACCTGAGGGCTGTCATTTTATCTGGCAACTTCCAAGAATGCTGTCTTGGCAAACAGAAGTGGATGCTGGGCTATGTGATTTACATTACATGGATCTCTGCTCAATTATGATTTGCAATCTGGCTAATCTGTCATCCATTCACTGCAAATCAAATACATGTGTGCAAAATTAGTCCAGGACAGGGAAACCATGACTAATGAACAAAAGTAAAACTGGTGTTGGGGAGGATAAGAGAGCTGTTCTACGTGGCAGCAGAAGTAGCATTAAGCCCTTATAGATGATTTCCACTTTGTCATTAAAATACTAAATTTCTTTATAGAAATTTGTTAAGCAGTTTTGCAGTTTGCTATTGGCAGCCAAACACTACTGTTACTATTTTGTAAAATTAGTCATTTAATTGAAATGAGTAATTTTTGTAGGGGTCCTCATTATCTTCCCAGCGTTCACAGAGTTAATCTTTGGTTCTGAATCGGTGCCCTGCAGCTTGAGTTGACGGAGGAAACACACAGGCATCGCTGTTAAGAAGTTCTTTTTGTGGATGGAGCATAAAACTCAAGGTCATGACCATTTGTGTTCATTAAAAATCCCACAAAATTTTGAGATGGGATAAGGATGTTCACTCTCTCTGGTGTTCTGGCTAACTTCCAGCAGGATAATTACTTTCTGCCTGTAAAAATGATCCCCCTGCAGTTGGAGTTGGCTAGGGCCTTTATTTACTTATTTATTGTCCCCACTTTCAGCTCACATCTGTTGTGAGACTGGCGCTAATTTCAAGAGGTCAAATACTATGTGCTCCCTGTGGGATCAGTTTTTAAGAACATTTTCTACTATGCTGAGAATTTTCCTTGGAACCCAGAACTTTGAAGCTTTTATGTTATATAATCCCGACCTCTGCCTCTTCATCAGTAAATGTTCTAGAATTATTGGAGGATCATGTATACTATTTTCTTAAAGTTATGCCTCCTTTGGAATTTATTACATTACATGTAATAAATGGGTATGTGTTCAGTATTTTACAGTTTTTGCATAACTTTGTTGATACTTATGTACTTATGTAGGAATGTCAGGATAGATGGATACACAAATATTACATCACAATGGGCTGTTCATTGATCCATTTGTTTTATACTTCTGTAAGATATATTTGTATATATTAACACATATATTCCTTCACCACAGCATATATATCTTCTATCAATGTCTGGTATTGATCTGAACATCTTATAAGCTTTATATAATACAATTAACTCTGAAGATCAGGAATCTAAAAAGGATGATGTTTCTTCCATATCTCCTCTCGTAGACAATTTTTAATCACGTGGATTTTTTCCTTCCTGGGCTTCTGTTTAGCATACCTGTGGGAACCAAAGGGCAAAACCTATTCAAAATTCACTGGAGGTTAACTGCTATTTATCAAAAAAGTTAACTGAAGGTTGGTTTCAAAGTAAGGTTTCTTTTTCCTCTTTTTAAAGTACTTTCCTCCTCCATCTGTGTCTCTTTCTTGTACTCTATTCATAGAGAATAACATTTATTCTAAGAAGTCAAGATTCATAGGTTGGTAAGCCCTAAAAAATCATTTCTCCTGATAACTAAAAAGCTTTCATGATCAAAAAGAGGTGCCATACATTTATTTTCACATCCAGAGCATAGAGTAGGTAGATGTTTTCTTCAAAGGGAGGCTCCATGTACCTCAAGTCAAAGTAGTTAGGTTTAGTCACTTGAAAATCCAGTCCTATCTATGCCTCAAAGTATAGATATCAAGGTATCAAGGTTCAGATTCACCAAAGTCAAACTTTGAAAAGCTGTTAATGGTTACTTGCACCAATCCTTCAATGATATAGACAGGGATCTTAAACTGAAGTATTTTTCAAAGTCACAAAACTGAAAACGCTGAGACTAGGATCTAAGTACCATTGTGACTCTTTCCATTACCCTGAAAATCTTCCTATGATCTCAAAAGTTCAGTTTTTATCTGGTACTATCACACCCTCTACCTTTTTCTCAATATATTTTCTTGAATGACTGAAAGAACATTTATGCTATTCTTCCCAATGTTACACCTCTTTTGGAATTTATTACACTGTTTGTTCCCAACCAAGAGTCCTCTATATATACATGATCATATTAGGGGTGGGACTTACCACTTCCTGTGGCATAAAATGACATTCTATATTGAGCCTTATCTACTCAGAAAGCCTAAAATCTATAGTGCAGAAGGAATACATTGAACTACAAAAACTGTCAGACATGGCATTTACACAATCATTCATGTCATCCAATTTATTAGTACAGGCATGGAAACTTGGATGCTACATAAAAGGCAGGAACGTGGCTTGTGAAGGTGATTTTGAGAACTGGGCTGAGCTGATGAATAGAGCTTGTGACCATGTGCTCCATGTGAGAGGGTGAACACAGTAAAAGGGAAATTCAGTTCATTCCATAGGAGTTGCCAGTCTGGATTAGATTAGTGATCCATAAATTTTGGATACCTTCCCATAGCAATAGAGGCTTGTTCCAAGAGCTTACCAAGGAGTCAGAATACTTCCATCAGATTCCAAGCCAAATGAACTATGCAAAGGAAAGTCAGTTGCAAAAGACTTCAGAGGAAATCATTTAGTTGAGAAATAGAAAGTCTGAAATAATGAACAATTAGTTTTTTTAATAATCAGTCACACTACTGCTTTTGAATATGTGCATTATGTATAATATACATTAATAATAATATAATTTCATTACACTGTACTTGACTGACTATAATAAAAGATTTTGAAGCTATTGTGGCTATAATAAATATAGATGCCTTTTAAAGAAAGTGACAAAATATTTTTTGTACATATTTTACAGTGAAAAATAAATTGATAACTGGATGTAAATATATATACATCTGCTCTAATAGACTCAGGTAGGAATCACTACCAGTGCTAGACAGACTCAGTAAGATTGGACAAAAACTGGCTGGCTACATCAGGGAGAGCTGGACATGACAGTTCATATAGTAGAACATGTTGGGTGATGGCCAACAGATCTAATCACTAACACACACACACACACACACACACACACACAAACACACACACACACACAAACACTTTTCAAATTTATTTATTTCCATAAAGTTATTTAGTTGGAACAGTACCACTTATTAAAACTTCCATCTTTTCCCCCCTAATTTGTCACCTTTATCAAATATTAAACGTCCATATTCAAATGGGCTTTTTTCTTCCTCTATTCATTTCTTTCTATTCATGAGATAATACAATTCTATTTTATCTGCAGAGGTTTTACAATATGTTCTAAAATCTGCAGAGACAATCCACCCCTCAATCCCCTCATCCCCTGCTTTTATTTTTCAGGTTTTTTTTTTTTTTTTTTTTCCTGGCTATTCATTCTAGTTTGGTTTTCCAACCAAACTTCACAATCAATTTATTAAGTTTAGGGAGACAAACGGGAAGGGGGAAACTGATGGGGTTTACACTGCAATTGCTTTAATTTTATATTTTATCATAGGGATATTGACTTCTTTATAATATTGAGATTCCCTACTCAAGAAGCAATACGCCATTCCATTTATTCAAGTCAATTTTATGTTTTGTTAAATTTCGTCTAGGTATTTTATATTTACTTATTTTTCTATCCATTTATTTATTGCTATAGCAATGGAATCTTTTCTTCCATTATATCACTGAATTCATATTTGTATATATATGTGAAGGCTATCAATTTTTATATATGGGATTTTTATAACATCATATTTTTATTCTCATATTATTTGAGGTAAGTTTCCCATTAATTTTTTTTTTAGGTTTTCTACATATTATCATGTCTGAAATTACTCCAATGGCCACTTATATCATTAAAAAAGAGATAATTATACATTACATACCATCTAATGGAAGTACACAACACCATTTATGAAGTGTACCTGATAAAGAAATATCAAGACTGGAGTAGATCAAGCCTCTAGATTCAATTACTAATTGAAAAGTAACAGAGGGGATAGCAGAACATATTAAATGACAACACAGTGCAATCTGCAAAATGCTTAAAAGAAACTCTATAGTGAAGTGAACAAAGACTTTTGCTTCAAAAAAAGCATGAATCAACCTATAGAAACTTAACAGTTAACATTTCAATGAAAGTGGGAAAAGTAATATTTTATATTAGACTTCATATTTTATAGCTATTTAAAAGTATATAATTTATCTTAGATTTTACTATTCTGACTCAAAAATGCATTTTATATTCTTTAGAATACACATTAATGAGAAGAGTAAAGGAGTGTCCCTTAATTTTCCCTTTAACTTTTCCCTTTAAAGGAAAAAGCCACATAATAAAAGTAGTTTAATTCAAAAGCCAGCAAAATGAAGAGGAAAAGGGACTATGAAAAAGATGAGGCAAACAGAAAACAAATCATGAGATTGTAAATATAAACCTAAATGTATCAATAATTTCATAAAATAATTCAAATATATTCTGCTTACCAGAGATACACCTTAAATATAAGAACACATCTGAAATAAAAATATAAGAAAGTTTGGAATTAGAAGTACAGAAAGGTATAATATACACAGTAAACAAAATAAAATTGGTGAAACTATACCAAAAACAGACGAAGTTGACTTTAAATTCAAAAGACTTATAAGAAATAAAGAGATATATTTTATGATAATAAAAGGGTCAACCCAAAAGAAAGATAGCACAGTGTACAATCCATGTTCCCATATCAGAGCTTCAAAGTACATGAAGCAAAAACTGACAAAACTAAAAGAAGGAACAGAAAATCCATGTTGCATATGAGACTTCAAAACAAAACTTTCTTCATAGCTGATGGTGTATACAAACAAAAACGTCAGAAAGATATAGAAGATCTAAACTAAATTAATAAAATTAACCTACCTGTCATATAAAGAACACTAAACCCACTAAAGACCTAAAAAGACATTTTCTTCAAGTGCATATGCAATACTTATCAAAATGATGATATGTTGAACACTAAAGTAAGGCCCCCAAATTTTCAAAGTTTTAAATTATTTCAAAGCATTTTTTTTGACCAGAAAGGAATTATGCTAGAAATCAATTTAAATAAAGAAAAGTCTAAACAACACCCAAATGTTAGAAGATAAACAATATTATTCTAAAATGAAACATGAATAAGATTAGATATCACAAAGGAAATTAGAATTTAATTTGAAATAAATGTGATAATGAAAAAAATATGGGATACAGTGAAAGACATGCTTAAAGAGAAATCTATAATACAAAATGCATAGAATAGAAAACTAAAAAATCTGATATTTAATGACCTAAAATTCCATCTCAAGGAATTAACAAAGGAACATCAAACTAAACCCAAAGAGAGTAAAATACAGATAATAAAAATACAAAGAACAGGTACAAATTAAATAGAAAAATTATTTATATAAAAAGAAAACAACAAATTTGGGTCTTTTGACAAAACTAATAAAAATTAAACATTTCTATTAAGATTGATCAATAATAAATAAAAAGGTGGAAATACATTTCTAGTATCAGCAATGAAAAAGGCAACAGCAAGAGATCCTAAACTTAATAAAATATTAATAAATAGATATTATAAACAAGATGTGTGCAAGTAAATTTGAAAATGGAGATGAACTGGGAAAATACAACTTAGGAAAACTGAATCCAATAGAAATAGAAAATCTAAATAATCTTATATCTATTAAAGTAATTTGATCCTTAATTTATAGATCTTTCCACAAAGAAAACTTTAGGCTTAGATAATTTTCCTAATGTTCTTCCAAAGACTTTACTGAAAAAAAACCCCCAATAATATACAAAATGACCCCAAAAATTAAGAAAAAAGGCATACTTTCTAATTCATTTTATGAGGCCAGCATAAACTTGATATCAAAATTGAAAAAGTCACTAAAATGTAAGGAAAAAATCGTTACTGGACAATCAGCATTATAAACATAGATGCAAAGATTCTAAATAAACAACTAGGAAACCATATCCTTTATTATAAAAAATAGTTCTACCTTGACCAAATAGGGTTTATTTCAAGAATGTTAAGTTGGTTCAACATTAGAAAATTAATACAATTCACCACATTAACAGAAAGAAGGACAGTCATAATTGATCATGTCAATAATCCGTTCATAATAAAACTAAGGGTAGAATAATTTTTTTTATGATAAAAAGCATCTACAAAAGCCCAAAAATACCATCAAACTTAGAAGTGGATATGGAAAGCTTTCTTACTGAGATTGAGAACAAGATTAAGATGCTAGTATTACTATTATTCAACCCCACACTAGACATTCTAACCAATGCAGTAAAGCAAGGAAAATAAATTAAAAATACATGGCTTTGGAGAAAAAAATAGAACTATCATTTGTAAAATATGAAATTCAAAAGAGTCCACAGATATATATTAGAATTAATAAATAAATTTAGCAAGGTCACAAGGTACAAATGTAATACCAAATATCAATTGCATTTCTATCTACCAACAGCAAATAGGAAATTAAATTTAAAACTCATACCATTTACAAAGAAATAAAATAATAAAAAATAGGAGGGGTAAACTAGTGAATGATGTTAAATTTCTTCAGAGGAAATCTCTAAAAAAATAGTCCAAAACATTATTGAGAGTAATTAAATAAATGGAGAGATATACTATATTCTTGGATTAGAAGATTCACTATTGTAAAGATATCTTCTTTTTCAAGATTTTTTTGATGTGAAACATTTTTAAAGTCTCCAATGAATTTGTCACAATATTGCTCCTGTTTTATGCCTTAGTTTTTTTGTCCATGAGGCATGTGGGATCCTACCTCCCTGACCAGGAATTGAACACCCACCACCTGCACTGGAAGGCAAAGTCCCAACCACTGGACTGCCAGGGAAGTCCCAGCAGCCTTTTGCTTTTTAATTTCTAGTGGAATTTGACAAGTATATTCTAAAATGTATATGGAAAGGCAAAGGACCAAGCCAAAGCAAACTAGAAGAAAATTTCCAGAGAACTTACAATTTTACAATACCATAGTGCTGATGGAGACCCATATACACACAGTCCACTTAATAAAAGACAACGGTACCATTGCATTTTGAAGGAGGATGCTGTAGTTAATAGATGGTGCTGGAACAATTAAATGCCCACATAAAAGAAGTGAAACTTGGCCCCTGTCTTTCATAGTACACAAATTTAAATTTCAGTTAGATTGAAGATAAATGTGAAAGTTAAAAACTAAAGTTTTTATAAAAAAAATATCAGGTTTCACTCGTGGCACAGTGCTTAAGAATCCACCTGCCAAAGCAGGGGACACATGTTTGAGCCCTGATCTGGGAAGATCCCACATGCCGTGGCTCAACTAAGCCCGTGAGCCACAACTACTGAGCCTGTGCTCTAGAGCCCACAAGCCACAACTACGGAAGCCCGTGTGCTACAACTACTGAAGCCCATGGACCTGGAGCTCGTGCTCCATAACAAGAGATGCCCACACACCACAACAAAGAGTAGCCCCACTCGCTGCAACTAGAGAAAGCCTGTGCGCAGCAATGAAGACCCAACACAGCCAAAAATAATAAATAAATAAATAAAAATGTTTAAAAAAGAAAACAACATATGTCTTAGTCTGCTTGGGCTGCTATAACATAATGCTTATAAGGAAGCAAAATTTATTTCTCACAGGTCTGAAGGCTGGAAGAACTACATCAGGGTGTCAGCATGTTCAGGTTATGGCAGTGGCCCTCTTCCAAGGTTGCAGACTGCTGACTTCTCGTTGTGTCCTCACGTGGTGGAAGGGCATAGGGAGCTCTGTGGGGTCTCGTTTACATGAGCACTAATCCCATTCATGAGACCTCAATGCTCATGACCTAGAAACCTCCCAGAGACACCACCTTTTAATACCATCAAATGGAGCATCAGGATTTTAACATACAGATTCTGGGGGGACACAAGCATTCAGACCACAGCAACATACAGTAACACATCCATGACCATGGTGTAGGTGAAACTTTCTTCTACTGGACATAAAAATTACTAAATACATAAGGGTCAAAAAATGATAAGACAAAAAACAACAGAAAGCACTTTCTTCTCAAGTACTTATGGAATATTCTCGAGGATAGATAATATCTTGGGTCACAAATCAAGCCTTGGTAAATTAAAGAAAACTGAAATCATATCAAGTACCTTTTCCAGCCACAATGCTATGAGACTAGATATCAATTACAGGAAAAAATCTGTAAAAAATACAAACACATGGAGGCTAAACAATACACTACTAAATAACAAAAAGATCACTGAAGAAATCAAAGAGGAAATCAAAAAATACCTAGAAATAAATGACAATGAAAACACGATGACCCAAATCTTATAGGATGCAGCAAAAGCAGTTCTAAGAGGGAAGTTTATAGCAATACAACACTAAATCAAAAAAAAGAAACATCTCAAATAAACAACCTAACCTTATACCTAAAGCAATTAGATAAAGAAGAACATGAAAACCCCAAAATTAGCAGAAGGAAAGAAATCATAAAGATCAGATGAGAAATAAATGAAAAAGAAATGAAGGAAACAATAGCAAAGATCAATAAAACTAAAAGCTGGTTCTTTGAGAAGATAAACAAAATTGATAAACCATTAGCCAGACTCATCAAGAAAAAAAGGGAGAAGACTCAAATCAACAGAATTAGAAATGAAAAAAGAGAAGTAACACAATTTAACAACTGATGCTGCAGAAATACAAAGGATCATGAGGGATTATTACAAGGAACTTTATGCCAATAAAATGGGAACCTGGAAGAAATGGACAAATTCTTAGAAAAGCACAACCTTCTGAGACTGAACCAGGAAGAATTAGAAAATTTAAACAGACCAATCACAAGCACTGAAATTGAGAATGTGATTAAAAATCTTCCAAGAAACAAAAGCCCAGGACCAGATGGCTTCACAGGCGAATTCTATCAAACATTTAGAGAAGAGTTAAGATCTATCCTTCTCAAACTCTTTCAAAATATAGCAGAGAGAGGAACACTCCCAAACTCATTCTAGGAGGCCACCATCACCCTCATACCAAAACCAGAAAAAGATGTCACAAAGAAAGAAAACTACAGGCCAAAATCACTGATGAACATAGATGCAAAAATCCTCAACAAAATACTAGCAAACAGAATCCAACAGCACATTAAAAGGATCATCCACCATGATCAAGTGGGGTTTATCCCAGGAATGCAAGGATTCTTCAATATACGCAAATCAATCAATGTGATAAACCACATTAACAAAGTGAAGGAGAAAAACCATATGATCATCGCAATAGATGCAGGGAAAGCTTTCAACGAAATTCAACATTCATTTATGATAAAAATCCTCCAGAAAGTAGGCATAGAGGGAACTTACTTCAACATATTAAAGGCCATATATGACAAACCCACAGCCAAAATCATTCTCAATAGGGAAAAAATGAAACCATTTCCTCTAAGATCAGGAACAAGACAAGGTTATCCACTCTCATCACTATTATTCAACATAGTTTTGGAAGTTTTAGCCACAGCATCAGAGAAGAAAAAGAATTAAAAGGAATCCAAATTGGAAAGGAAGAAGTAAAGCTGTCACTGTTTGCCGATGAAATGATAGTATACGTAGAGAATCCTAAAGATGCTACCAGAAAACTACTAGAGCTAATCAATTAATTTGGTAAAGTAGCAGGATACAAAATTAATGCACAGAAATCTCTTGCATTCCTATGCACTAATGAGTAAATATCTGAAAGAGAAATTAAGGAAACACTCCCACTTACCATTGCAACAAACAGAATAAAATACCTAGGAATAAACCTATCTAAGGAGACAAAAGACCTGTATGCAGAAAACTATTCGACATTGATGAAAGATGATACAAACAGATGGAGAGATATACCATGTTCTTGGATTGGAAGAATCAACATTGTGAAAAAGACTATACTACCCAAAGAAATCTACCGATTCTATGCAATCCCTATCAAACTAGCAGTGGCATTTTTCACAGAAGTAGACCAAAAAATTTCACAATCTGTATCAAAAGACCCCGAATAGCCAAAGCAATCTTAAGAAAGAAAAATGGGGCTTCCCTGGTGGCGCAGTGGTTGAGAGTCCGCCTGTCGATGCAGGGGACACGGGTTCGTGCCCCGGTCCGGGAAGATCCCACATGCCGCAGAGCGGCTGGGCCCGTGAGCCATGGCCGCTGAGCCTATGCGTCCGGAGCCTGTGCTCCGCAACGGGAGAGGCCACAACAGTGAGAGGCCCGCATACTCCCCC